>JBAMHZ010086921.1:0-16762 GCA_037177395.1 Alpinia galanga | reverse complement strand
CTTGGTCAACCTTGACTAGCTCTACATTGTCAAACATCGAAACTCAAAACATCAACTCAACTAACCCAACTCAAGTTCCCTTGAGTTTGGTCAACCTTGACTCGAGGTTGATTGCACCAACAATAGTGCAACTGTAGAGTCTCGGATGGACCGCTAATGCTCAGAGCGCTTTTTAGTTTACCAAATTTGTTGGTGGAGACCTGTTAGGACTTTGACCTTTCAACTATTGAAGGGGCGATCTCGTAGGACTATGGAGTCGGATCGATCATATCAAGGGATTAGTCAGACAAAAGACTTAGATACCTAATACTAGTCAAAAAAAACCCTCCATCGTCATATTTGACATTGATATCATTATTTAAGCTTCCATGTGAAAGTTAAATGGTCAATGTGGCAGTATATTTATTATAATGAATAAAGATCTATATTTGAGGACACAAAGTCTTGGAGATGTTTGTTCTCCCATTTTACTAGTGTTTGATTGAATAAAAATTATTCATAATGATTTATTTTCCTTTGTGATTGGCTAGTAGAGATTGTTAAAGTGATGATTTCATATTTTACTATAATTGATACCATCATTTAAGTTCATCAATTTTTGGAATTGCAAAGTCTTTCACAGACGTTTATTCTTCTGCTGTACTAGTACTCGATTGGATAAAAAATTATCCTCCATAATTTATTTTTCATATGACACCTGTAAAATGAAAATATATGGGATATATCATAATTTAAATTTTGTTTGTTTTGGAACCTCCGTCAACAGTTGCAACGACGACTATTTTACCCTAAAACTTTACTCTCAACCAGCTGTTCTTCTATTACGTCATTCATCCCTACGTGTCAATGCTTGATAACCAATTTTGACTAAAACAAAGTTCGTTCAAAATTTAACATACTTGTCACAAGTTATATATATTTATATATTGCTCATTAAATCATTGCTTTGCATATTGTCAGCATTTTATTTTTATTTCATGATAGATATTTCTCAAATCTGATCCAAATTTGACTAAATCCAAGATAGAATGGAAGGGGACACAGATTCATTTGCTCGCATCACCATGTGAAATCTCAAGTTTCGTTGCCTTTGGGCACAATTCAACCACAATCATTGAGACAAGCAAGAAAAATCCAACATCAATAGACAGCAACACAAGTCATAAAATAAAAGAAAAACAAAAAGACTTGTTGTATGCCTTCCCCATGATCAATCGAACCCCTCAATGATTCAAATGGTTCACAATATTCCAAACAAAAGCAACATATTTTCTTCCAATTCCTTACAATAATTATCTCAACAAATAAATTTATAACTAACCATAATGCATGATATTGATAGATCAAACAAGTGACTCATCTTAAGACTCTTCTTTTCACTCTTTACTTTTTTAACTTAATTAATCATGTTTCTATCAACTTAGCCTAGCAAACCTAAGGTTAGCCAAACGAGATATTGTAACCTCCTTAAAGATTACTTGACTTTTTCTTAATTATTATCATTAGAATAGTATTTATTGTCCATGTTACCAAAAATAATTGGAAAGAAGAGCAATGTTGTCCCCTTTTAAGTAAGCTTTTTCTCTCTTCTTTGTCAAATGAAAAAGACATAAGACATGATTTAATTGTCAATTAAGCACAGTGATTACCACCACACTATTAAATGGATCCTATAAACGAGGTTAGTTAGTATTCAGAGTGACATAATTAACAAGGTCCATTAAAGTAAATAATTATAATTGAATTACAATATTTTAATATAATTTCTTGACCAAATTTTTACACTAGAAATGATTTTTTTTTTTAAAAATTTTTTGAAGAAAAAAAAAATGTGATGATGTAGCTTTCATCCCTGCCAACCTAATTAAACCTACCCAATCTCATCTACTCTTCTCGTCCACCTACTTAATTGAATAAACCAGGTGTCCAATTGTAGCCTGTGGTATTGTGGGCCACATTCTTAACACCATCCTATGAAATCGGTAACTCGTGTTACGCTGCCATTTGCACACCTAACTAATGGAAACGGGCCCATGTTTATTTAATGCAATTTGATCATAAAATTAATTATGGATATCACAAAAATAAAATAAAATTATATATATAATTTTAATATGCAAATGCACGTTAATAAAAAAATATACAGTGTCATCCTTTCCACTTCAACTGTGCTCCTCGTCCAAATGATAATTCTATTTGAATGTGCACTATAATTAATCTCTGAGTTAGATTTCAATCAAATCAAGACTATAATTCATTTCGACATTAGAATTATAATTCGATTGAATCTATTCTAATCGCTCCGACTACAAGTAAATCATGATTAAATTTTAATTGAATTGTAGTCGAAATTTGACAGCAACAATCAACATTATTTATCATGGGAAAAAAAGGTTTAGAGGTATGGAATTAATATAATTTTTTTATATATCTGTAATAGGCAATAAAGTTTATATTTAAAATGGAAGTATAAATTTTTGTTTTATATATTACCTTCCTCCCAAATTAAATAAGATTTTATAATTTTCAATTCTTGAAATTGAATTTGGTTTTCACCTACCATACATATATTTAATTTGTTTAAAATTCTGAACCAAAATGCATATTATTATTATTATTATTATTTATAAATGAGAACTTTAAAAACATATCTTTCGGCTTGAGGCTATTTAAACTAAATGTAATTTGGAAGAACAGTAGGCACTTTAAAATATATATATAAAAAAATCACAATGTGTTTGTCGAGTGAGTTTTAAAAATTATTACAATTTAGAATGTTCCAAGATTATTATTTTTATTTAATTTTTAATTTTTAATTCTACAAATAATAAAATAATTTTTTTCGCTCCAAAATTTCAGACCTTCCCCACCTACCATTCAAAGATTTCAGAAGTAATTTAAAATAATAATAAAAATAAAGGTGGGTAGGTGCTAATGACGTCAGAAATATTTATTAAAAATTATTTTTTCAATTTAGCTAAAATCTCTTGTCTTGTTTTAATTTTTCCCAATATTTTTAATGATTTTTCAGTTAAAAATACTTTGAAAATTTAAGTAAAGGCATTTTTTTTTATAACTTAGCTTAAAAGAAAATATTTAAAGATATAGTTTTAAGTATTTAATAATATAAAGTTTCTAGAACCGTAAACGAAAATTGTAACGACTGCAAAAAAAAATTCAATTAGATCCTTGATAAAATTTAAGAGGTATTCATAAGAAGTAAATTAATAAATTCGAGGAGTAAATGAAATTTTTCATATTTTTATTTTTTTAATAAAACATTTGTGTTGCTTTGAATCCAATTAGTTTCTCTTAAGTGGGAGTGGGGGCCATAGTGGATTCGAATATAATCTAAAGGAATATTGCAATTTGATATGCCAAAAAACGGAATATTACATTTTTTTTTTACTAACTATAGAGTGTCTAAGTTTCAGTCCAATTAATCTTTAGGGATAGTCAATTCAGTCCTATAATTCTACAAGATTACCCCTTCAATAGTTGAACCGAAAGATATTAGAGCTTCAGTAGAGAATCACTTTCAGTTTTAACGATTCAATCTAAATTCTACAACTATACCATCTTTAAAAGACTAATGTTAAAATCTTACTTTATTTGTCAGAAAAACTCATGAATAAAGAATCACCCTGACAGGATCAAATTATATTTTTACTCGGTGGCCAAAGAATATTACATTTTTCTTCCATAATCTACTTTCCCAATAAAAAAAAATTAATATAAAATTAAATAATCAAATATTTATTAGTGGAACATTAATCAAACTATTTAATGGCATTGCCTGGGATCTGTTCTCTAGTGAAAGGTCCTTAATAAGATTTAGCAATTTCTATGTTTTTATTTTGATTTTATTTTTATTTAAACATAAATTTTATCTTCTCCATTTGTTTATAAATAGGGAAGGTGGAAGCTTGACGCTGGGGACATGGCCGAGGCCAATAAAAGAAGCTCCTTTACTTTCTCTGCCCCTCCACTCAGCGTAAAACAAATGGCGTAGAAGCAATTGCTTGTGAGCTTTGCGTGCTGGATTCCTTGATGGATTCTCCGTTTCCTTGTCCCCTTTTGGCTATTTCTAGGTTTTGGTTGGAGTAGCGGAGGAAGGGAGTGCCTCCGCTTCTGTGCGCCTGCGCAGGGTGTTGATGAGGAGAGGGAATCGTGGAAGAGCAGCAAGCAAAACTGGGAAAGGCGGAGGACCTGCTGGGGATCTTCGACTGTATCAATGAGGTCACCGCAGCGATCGCGGCATATTCGGCGAGGATGAGCGAGCGCGCGTACCGGGTGGAGACCACGCCGCGGCTCGCTCAATGGAGGATCGATACCCTCTCCCCTTTCTCCTATCGCAAGTCCGACCCCTTCAAGATCGGCATCTGGAACTGGTACCAAAACCCTTTTTTTTCCCTCCGATTTCTCGAATTGGTGTCCCAAGCCCTTGTTTCCCGATGCTTCTTTCTTTCACCTTCAGTCAAACTCAGACTTTGTTGTATAAAAAATCTCACCTTCAAAGGATTTCTCGAAGAAAAATTCGAATTTTCTTACCATTTACGGTATTTTCATCTCGTTGCTCCTTGTGGTTCGCGATTGTGTTGTGTTCTATACTGTTGTTTTGTATATACTTCATGTATGCTTTCTTATTCTAGTTTCGAATTTCTTTTCTTTTCCTGCATGAATTGATATCTGATTTGGTGGTTGAGACAGACAAAACCTAATCATCCAGGTATCTCTTTGAATTTGTTGAACAGGTACCTTGCAGTTGAGAAGAACAGGCAACTCTTTGTGAAGCTGTACCCTGAGGGTTCAAGCTTGACAAGGGAGAAGCCACCAATTGCTTCCTTGATCATCAAGATTGTTTCTCTGTCTGCACCAAATCGCAACACCCTCATCCATCCAGGTATGGATTCTTCTGATACTAAGAGAGGATGGATTTTCTATCTTAGATTTCTACTGCCTTGATAACTAGACTTTTTATCAAGATGCTGAAAAAACTAACTTGTTATGTTTCTTTCCATGTGCAGGAATTTCTGACAAGCTGCTGAAGAACAGTGACGACTGTGTCTGGGCCGTCGACACCTTGTTCACTGGACGATTCATCATCGACGTCGAGTTCCTTGATCTAAAGATTGTACCTCCATCAGTAAGCATGGACATCTGTCTCCTTTATGCGTTGTGACCATGTATGTTGGGACGATAAGATTTGTTTGATCCTAAACTTCATGCATATAACTATAGAAGTAGGTTATGTATCGTTGTAGGCCCCTTCTCAGAGCTTTCACAATCACATCTAATGGTGACATACTAACTGAATTGTCTATACTGTCATTGTTTCTCATTTCTTTCAGATATTTACTTCTTCATCTTTCAATTGTTTTCAAAACTTTATCATTTGGTTTGAGAGATTTGGAAGGTAAGAAACATAAGTTTCTCGAAAATCAGATATAATGGAGGGTATGAAAACATTTTTGCTTCATTTTCCCTTTCTTACATGCATGCACATAATTTTCTTGCCTTGGATTGGAGGGGCAGCAAAGAGAAACTTCTTTTTTCGAGTTTGATCTTCGGATCTAACTAACATTTTACTTGTTAGATGGATAATGGACCAGTTAGTATAAATTCAACTGAAGTTCAATTGCAATTTCTTGAATTTACTTCATGGGTTTCAGGGTGGTGAACCTGCCTCGATTTGGACCAGCTATCAGGTTGCAAAGCACAGTGAAGCCGTAGCCCTCAACTCACTGGGAAGGATGCTAAGTGAGAGCGTCCACACCGACATCACAATCAATGCCGCTGATGGTAGCATTGGTGCACACAGAGCCATCCTCGCTACAAGATCTCCAGTTTTCAACAGTATGTTCTCCTATGACCTCAGGGAGAAAGAACATTCCACCATCAACATCTCCGACATGTCCTTTGATGCTTGCCAAGCCTTCCTCAACTACATTTACGGCAACTTCCAGGTCGAAGAGTTCATGATACACCGCATTGCCCTCCTCCGAGCAGCTGACAAGTATGATATCTCCGACCTAAAGGAGGCATGCCATGAGAGCCTGGGAGAAGACATTGATACTAAGAATGTGCTCGAGAGGCTCCAGGTTGCCCATCTCCACCACTTGTCCAAGCTAAAGAGCTGCTGCATCCGATACCTGGTGAACTTTGGAAAGATATATGAGATTCGCGAAGATTTTAACGACTTTATGCAGAGCGCCGATAGGGAAATCATAGCCGAAGTATTTCATGAGGTTCTTGCTGCTTGGAGAGGTGTATAAATGGCAGAAACTTTCAGTGCCTGAAACCAAATGGTTCTTAAATGGTGTGATCAGCGTGAGTCATTCTTTTGTCTACGTGGGTCTCATTGTATTGTACACAAGAGGATGCTGAAAATACTGTACAGAAATTTATTATGGTGAGTGAGTTGGGAGAATATCTTTACTGAAAAAATGATGTATGTTTTGATTGGAAAAAGTAAATTTGTGGCTGCCACACAAAAGATTATGTTCCAGTGAATTGTTATCTGCCATTTGGTTCTTATGAATTCATAATCTGTGAAATTTTCATGCCTAGTTACATTATTCAAATAGAAAGGTGATTGATGGTCTTGCGAATTATGATTATGGAGCATCCAAAAAGAAAGGATTGTGTGTTCATTTCACAATTATTAATTCAATTTGCTTTGATTTGATTTTATTTATTTTTTAATATTAGTGTTTGTTATCAATGCAAGGCATAGCATAGGCCGATAAATCCCGGCATCCCCATATCGTTACACCCGATTGTGTACTTTCTTTGTGACAGGTTGCCCATGCGTGGGGTCCATTTTCATCCGACTATAAAGGGTTGTCCCTTCCGCCTCCTTTCTCGCGATCTCTGCGGAGGCTCTCATCTGCTCCTCCGTTGTCGGTCGATTCGAGTTCGTCGCTTCGTTTCTTCCTCGATCTCGATCTTGTAACCGGGTGGTTGTGGATTCGAGGGAGGATGTCGTACGCTTACCTGTTTAAGTACATCATCATCGGCGACACGGGTACTCTCTTCCCCTTCCTCCTTAGGGTTTATAATTCGGCATGGGAGTAAGATCCATTTGGTCTAGGGATTCTATTTGGTGATAGTTTGGTTTTAAGTTTTGAGTCATATTCTTCTAGTTTTCTTTGTTAAGCTGTCACAATTGAGCTCATCTGAAGCGCGTCTCTTCATTTATTTATATGAATTGCGCTCTATTTACGTATGCTTAAGTGTGGCACCTTTGCGATTCTTTGTTGCTTTATGTGACCGGTTTACTTGGTACAATTCAATAATTTGGTGATTTTAACCGAGTCCATTTAATTTTTTGTGAAATGTATTTTTTTTTCTGTGCGTTGGCTAACTTTTAAAGTAGTTGCTTTTAATTACATGCCACGAATGTCAAAATTTTCACTGTTTTGTTGTATGTGGATAGGTGAAAGATAACCATCCTAGTTTTGTATATTAAACTCCGAAAAAGTTGAGTTGTCACTGGTTTTTCTCATTGTAGGAGTGGGGAAATCTTGTCTTCTTTTGCAATTCACTGACAAGCGTTTCCAACCTGTGCATGACCTGACAATTGGTGTGGAATTTGGGGCTAGAATGATTAATATCGACAACAAGCCCATTAAGTTGCAGATATGGGATACAGTTGGTTTCTACCTCTCCCTATATTTGTTTCTCATTATTATTAGATCCACATAAATGCTTGCAAATGAAAATACTTCTTTTTTTCTTTTCCGAACATTTCACATATATTATCTACCTTTACTGACGTTTCTGTAAGAATCTTCAAAATTGTAACTGCCATTATGTTTCTTGAATAAATTAAGAACATGCAAGTATTTGTCATCACCCTCCACCCCTGATTTTGAACAAGCACTATACCCCAGATAAGTAGATTGGTTTCTTTTTTACAACCCAAACTTTTAGGATAATTGGTCAACCTATCTCGATTTTATCATAGTATTCCTGTGGTTGAATCCTGCCAATTTTATTAATATATCTGGTTAAGTTGATTCAGTTTATGTGTTGAAACATGGTCAGTTTTATCTGTTTCGACCACACATTAATGATCCCTTTCCTAATAGCTCCAAGTTTAGCCATAATGTATTCACTCAAATTATTTGGAATAATGGCTATGATTGCAGTCACCAACTTTTTCTTCTGGATGATTCATTTTCATTTAAATTAATAGATCATACATTACCTGCTTCGAGTGACTGAATTAGTCTTTCATGATTTTGCATAGGTTACATAAAATATTTTGCTACACTAAATGTTAAATTGCATGATTATCTATTAGGGTGCATGTTGACTGTGCACTGTAGATAGTCTTACCTTCAACAACAACAAAACAAACCATATATGTTTGCTGGTTGGAAGGCATGTCCACTTACTTTCTGGGTGAAAACCTGTAAGGGAGTCCTTCATTTGATCAAGAGGGCTAGTATGGAAGTAGAAGCAGTGGTAGAGAAGAGGAGAAACCATGCAAGATGAAGAAAATTTGATACTACTTTTTGGCACCCCTACACACTGGGAATTTGAAAAACTAAAATTACTTTAATACCAATTTTACCCCTTGTATGTGCGCCTCTTTGAGGTGTTCCTCTGCTCTGTGGCTCTAGGTGGCAGTAAGCACATCACATGTCTTAAGTCCTAACTTTGGGAGACAACATTTTTGTATTTAACTTAAAAGTAGAACTGCTATCAGTTTTAGATCTCAATTACAAGTGTTATTATCTATTCATTTGCATGGCATTTGTAATTTTATATTTGTATTTGCCTTTTTTACTTGGGCTAAAAATTTGCAAATATTGCAGGCTGGTCAAGAGTCTTTTCGATCAATTACAAGATCTTATTATAGGGGTGCCGCAGGTGCCCTTCTTGTTTATGACATCACCAGGTATTGATTGATATGCATTATCTTGCTCTGTTTCTCAACCTCTGCTTATACACCTTCTATATCCTTGATGATACGGATACGGATATGGAAAAAGAGTCAAGCTGTTGAACTCGTCTGCGGAGAGACCGAGGATAAAGCTTGCATAGGGCTTCACCAGGAAAGTAAGAGGAAGGATACCTTGCAGTTGAATGTGTTGTAGAGGTTGGGAGAGAGGGAAGGCTTCTGTTGTGGTGATGGGAAGAAAGCATTAGGCCTTCATTTAGGAATTTTCAAAATGTTCATAAACTATAACACATCTCAAAAAGCCCTTATAGTTTTCAAAAATTTTCAAAATGGCCCCTAAACTATAACACTTAAAAAAATAACAAATCTTTAGACATTTTCAAAACGTCCCTTAAACTATAAGCAATATTGTATATATTTATATGCAACAAACATTATATACTATATACATTTACTATGTAATATGTGTTACATATATTAATGTTTATATTATTAAGATTGGTTGTGCCTCTGCAACCTTGTCATATGTTTGGTCCCCTTTTTTACATGCTTCAATTTTGAAAATAAAAAATCATGCATCGGTCATCTAGATTCATACCCGTGTCCAGCGTGAAATAATATTTGTATATGTCTGAATAACGTAGATCTTGATTTAGAAGACGTATTGGGTACTTTTGTGATGTACCTTTCAATTAATTGTCAGGAGGGAGACGTTCAATCATCTTGCTAGCTGGTTAGAAGATGCAAGGCAACACGCTAATGCTAATATGACAATTATGTTGATTGGCAATAAGTGTGATTTGGCACACAGAAGAGCTGTTAGCACTGAGGAAGGTGAACAGTTCGCCAAGGAGCATGGTTTAATTTTCATGGAGGCATCTGCCAAAACAGCACAGAATGTTGAGGAGGTGAAACGGCAATTTTTGTTTTCCTTCAATTCAAATCATTTTACCTTTTATGCTATGAACTTACATGCATGAATTTACACTGGAAATTCTTGTTTCTCCTCAGGCTTTTATTAGAACTGCTGCAACAATATACAAGAAAATTCAGGATGGTGTTTTCGATGTATCAAATGAGGTAAGATGTGGACATACTACCAAAATAACATGATGAAAATCAAAGCTACACAGTTAGATCATATATTTTATAATTATAATTTGTTGTACTTGATAAAATACATGCTGGTTGCAACCATTAGCTGTTTATCTTCCCGAAAGAGAATTTTTAATCCTCCTTTAAAATTCATTGGTATATTTATAAAAAGTGAACTGAAAAATCAAGGTGGGTCGATTAGTTGGATTGAATACCAAACCTAGAATCAAACCTGAGAAGCCAACTTATTGGACATGCTCTCATTAACTAGCCCTTTTGATAACTATGACAATAATCCTGACTATGAGTTTTATAATCCATATTTATACATTTATCACTATAAATATGTCTAGCTTCCCAGACTAAAAAATGTGTTGATAATCTAAGTATTGCTAGACCTAAAAAATGTGTTGATAAACTATATATTGTATTTATACATTAACCAAGGTTGGTTATGATAAGTTTCATGTTGCTCTATTAAGATTTCTTAGATTTTTTTTATGCCATCCGTTATTATATTGTTGTGTTAAGATTATAAAATGACATCTTTATACTTTACCCATCTACCTTGAAGTAGATAAATGAATGCTTTTGATAGAATGCCGAAACTGTTCAGCTTTCTACCAAACTGATCAGTTCTTCCAAATTGATGAAAATTGTCAGGTTCAACCATTTTTATGGATGTAGATTCACTCTGATTGGACGACCTGGATTGGAACTTGGGTTTTGAGGACTTTTAGTTGGTTGGATCCAGTTATAGTAGCTCGGCTCCTAAGTGGTGTTATCCTCCTTATTGGCCCTGAATGTTTCACGACTGAAACAATGAAACTATATTTAACACATCTTACAATACATTGTGTCTGTCAGTACTTTAGGCTATGTTTACTGTGGAAGACTAAAAGAGGAGAGAAGGGAAGCACCTAGGGAGGGAAAGGGAAGAGGGGAGGTTATTGTCCGGATTTGTTTATGTGAGCAAACAAAGAGGAAAGATGGGGAAAATTTTTGGACTTATGAAATTATTCTCTTGTCTATTTGGATCCCAACAACCTTGCTGAATACATGATCGCCTCACAAGTGACCTTGATCTACTCCACTGGCAATTTCCCTGTGCTTGCTCGCTCAACCAAGCTCCCCTCATTGGCATGCCAACTCGTGATCAACTAAGTTATCCTTGTCGGCATGCCTACTTCAACGTCTTGTTTCAGATTTTTTTTTTAAAAAAAATCTATGCATCTGATATTTGTTAGACTTACTGAATCCTTTCATTTTTAACCACCAGCAATTGTAGTTGGAAGCCATAACAAAGAATTTTTATAACAACGATTGAATCTGTACCTCGCTAACCATGATTTATTGTGAATTAATGTTGCAGTCATATGGAATCAAAGTTGGATATGGAGGTGTTCCTGGTCCATCAGGTGGAAGGGATGGCTCATCTTCTCAAGGTGGTGGTTGCTGCAGTTGAACTCTACTTTTCACCCTAACCAATGACATTTTGTATCCTAAGGATGCCCCTCTTATGTGCATAAGAATCCTAGACCTTGTTTCTTTTCTAATGTGCATAAAATACATGGATTTTTTTTTTTGCCTCTATTTCTTTCATCTGTGCGCCATTGGTGTCTCCATTTTGCATTTGATGTCTCTTTTACTATTTATATTTCTTTTGTCTAGTTAAAGATATGTTGTTTTTGTTAAACAAAATGGCTTGTAAGTATTTAGTATCTTTTTTTTTTCTTTTGGTGTTTGATAGCCAAAATTTTATTAAATTACAAATCCATAGATTTTAGTTATCCATAATAGGAAACAAGTACATAATGTAAATTTTATTTATTGAACCGAGCTAAAGTATAAGGATAAATTGGAAATGAAGGTGCAGCCATGCGTGGATAGCGAACTGTGTACATGTTTGGCTTGGGTTGAGCATTCATTGTGCAATTAAAAAAGAAAGAATATAAATCCAATCGATGTCGAACTGGTAAAAATGTGGCTCGAACAGAACGGGATAAGGTTGGGCATGCTGAACTCTGAATCTTAAACTCTATAGACCGACAGATTGGAAATATGAACACGCTCGTCTCCGAGGAGCACAATCGCAGTTAGACCTGCTAGGTTTTCCGACCAATTCGAGCTACTGACCTTAATGGATCTTGCTGGGTGCATTTTTTGTGGTATTGTGTTGGGCATACTCGATTTGATATGAAATACCCTAGCCATTCCTCATCACAACACCAAGATTGTGCTTCTTGTGCCTGTGCTGGAACAAGTTTGAACCTGACCACGAATTAGACCACTTTTTATACCAAATGCATCAACTTATTTCAGCAGGTATTAAAAAATTATCCTATCATAACCGCAGTAACCAGTTTGTATTTATGCCACAATGAATCTAATTTCCCGCTATATAATCCCTGAGCTCTTCGGTTATCAAACCAATAGATTCTGCAGCATTTTCAAGCTCTAGTAGTTCTAGTATTAATTTATGGTGGTCACTGCAATGATCAAGCTTTGGCTAACTTCTTTGGCGGAGGGTTTCCACCGGCGACCAGCACATACGAATAGAAGCAGATCATTGCAGCACTGCAAAACAAATAGTCGAGTTGGAGTGATTTACAAGGATGTGAGCGGCTAATTTTGTTTATCAACGGAGAAGAATATACCTTAATGCTATGTAGAATACTGCAGGGAAGAGCTTCTTTGACTGCGACGATTAGAAAATAAGCAGTTGTTATCTCATCTGGCAAATAGATTGAATTCTTATACCCGAGAAGTTTGATAAGGTACTTGCCAAGGAGTATGACTGCAAATGCCTCCAGAGAAACGCAACAGAAATTGCTGCCGCAATAGAAAGCAAATTAATACGTGAAGAGATTTTAAGATTGTGTATTACAAGCGGAAGGGCTCAGCATTATAAGACAAAGAAAGGAAAATCCACTGACATATCAGCAGACAAACTGTGCAAGTGTCCAAGCATTATGGCTGCCTATGGTGCTTAAAAAATCATAAGCTCTTACATATCCAGCAGACAAATTGAGCATTATGGCTGCCTATGGACTCAGTTTTGCATTTGTTATGTATGTCCCAACAGCAAGGGATCAAGAGTTCAAGACTCGAGAAAGCAAGGGGGCCTGGTAGGGTGAAGGATTTAGGCAGGCCATATGAATCAGGATGATGAAATATTATTTTGTAGAGAATTTAATATAGTGGAGACTATCCCTACAATGTTGCTATAAGCTAGAACTCGTAGGTAGTGGCTTCTTGCAATGCCTAACTCATTAAGATACTCAAAGTGGCTCTATTTGATTATATTCCATTTATATTTCAATTTCATTTTTTTATATATAGAAAGCTAAGAAATTATTGTCATATCATATAATAAGAAGAAAATTGAAAACAAAAAAGGAAAAAGGAGAGTCATGAATCTCAAGGCCGGATCTCACATTATTTTTCTTAGTTGAAATAAAGATAGTAAGAGCCACATATTACTAAGACTTACTTCATCAATATTTGTATGCATTTGGGTCACAACCCAAGGCTCAAACTTTGAGAAAATAACTATTTTTAGGTTTATCTTTCTCCCACAACAAAATTTTATTCCTTAAACCAAATGCACCAAAAGTGATTACATGGCCTCCCATTATTTTTGGATAGTAGGTAACAATGCGAAAGTTATGTTTTTATAGCTTGTTTACTCGGAGAGAAATGAGATGAATCATTATAGGGATGATCTGTATTGAGGCCACAAACTATAAACCGTAGTTGTCAAATGTTTCATACTGATCAGAATAACAACATAGGCTCATTTACTTAGACAGAAAAGAGAGGAATCATTATAGGGATGAGACATTAACAGGCCATACAGTGTAAACCTTACTTGCAAAATGTTTCACACTGATAAGAACAATATACATATGAAATTTTCCTTGAAGCAAAAACAATCTGACAGTATATTGCGCACACAGCTATATTTTCACAACATAATAAAAAAAATTAAAGAAAAGAAAAAGACAAGTTAGGCATCATCAGCATCAAATTGTGATAATCACGGCCATTTGGAGTTGGCTACATAAATATGTATCACTTCTATAAACACTATATAAGGCTAGGTTACAAACAATATTGGAACCTCTTAAATTGCCTCTTCTATTTATGTCAACTAGAATATTTTCAATCTCTACAAATCCCTTGCATCTTTAGCTTTAGTTAATTTGATTCATATAGCTATGAAATCCTTTTATCTTCTTTGAAATGTCCATGCACACTCCCAGATGGAAGTACAAATATTATTATTGTCTTTGAAATCTCCCTACTCAATGCCATATTTACCTATTTTCTCTAACTTTACATCTACTGGAGCTACTACCTAAGCGCTCCCAGATGAAAGTACCATTTCTTTTATATCTTTTTCAGATGTCCATTTTAGTACTCTCACATCTTGCTATATTAACTTTTCCTACCTGTTGTTTTCCACCTGCACATTCTGATCTTTATCAAAAATCATCCCATACTAGTCTTAAAAAATTTATGTTTAGTCTAGGGAACATACAATTCCACACAACTCCAGAAGCTTTTCTCCATTTCAACCATTGGCAAATGCCAACAATGTCCAATTTGTGAATTTGAGTCACAAGAAAAAGTGCAAAAATAAGCCATTTTTCTTTCTACTGAACCACCAATTATGAACAGATACATGAAATATTATGTTTGAGTGTGTTCCTTGTTTTGATAGGAAGACTGAGGAATACCTGTTTGACCCAAAATGAATGGTTTGCTGGATCCTCCAGAGCTCCAAACCATTAGACTAAATATACTCAGCGCTGAGATAGCACTACCAAATAACAAACCTGTAGGATTTCTGGAGAAAACAAATCCAAACAACCCACCAAAGAACAGAAATCCACCTACAAAGAAGAAAAAAAACTTTGTGATTGACTGCATATCTTAAAAGGTGTTCAGATTGTCTGATCTCACATCTTCAACAGCATATAACAAATATTGGAAACGTTAAGTGATAAGGAAGAACTTTCTCCTAGAAGTAAGATCCTAGTGAATAAACACATGACAGCTTGAGTCAGAGGTACAATAATGATGAATCTTACCAATAACAGTAAGAACTGGTATGAGCAAACAATGGAAGAAACAAACAAACTGCATTTACATGTTAGTGCAACATTAGGGCACCCAGGCCTTTGGCCCTAGTCCATATTTTGACCATTTGTCTATGTCAAGGGCTAAATCTTGTTGTATGTTGGCAGGCCATTGTATGCATTGAGCTAATTAGTATATATCAAGTATTAAAATTGCATGCCTATGTACTCACAACAAGAAGTGTCATCTCAATGGTTGAACTAAAATTTGAAATGGCATACCGTAGGGGATTCCCAAGCAAAAATCATGTATTCTTGCACTTCTTTGGGTTGGGGTGACAGCCTCTTCTTGACGATGAATCTCAGTACCTATTTTTTCATTAACTAGTTCCACAACTGGACCAGACTTAATAGACTCAGTTTTATCTAGATTATCATCTGGATAAATTGAAGCAGTATCATCCTCGAAATTGCTCTGAGAACTACTTCCATTGATGCACATGGAAATGAAAAGCTGAGTTGAAGAAAAATTAGAGTTAATGCACCAACATATGAAGAGAAGATCAATGAGTAAGCTCTAACTCTGACAGAAATTTTTTTCTGTGCTTCTTTCATTGAGTTCAATTTTCCTCTTTCCCTTTTGGTTTTAGAAAGTAAATAGCTTGCCTAACTGAATGTCTTTTGACTACATTTGTAGGATGCCGATTGCTTATTTTGAAAATATTCATGAACTTAGAAAAGATGAGTTTATCAGCGAGACTTCAAGAGAAGTGTTGAAAAACAACAATAGCTATACAGTCTAGCGTTAAATAGTTAAAAGGGCAGTCTAGTATACGAAGCTTCCGCCAATGCTTGATTCCGGAAAGGAATGGATTATATTGGGTCTATTGTACGCAGTCTTATCTTTCATTGCAAGAGATTGTTTCCACGACTTAAACATGTGACCACAAGGTCATACGATAACAATTTTACCATCGCTCTAAGGCTCCCCTTTAGTCTACCATAAAATAGTTATGAAAGGAAATTTTACCAATAGTAAGTTTTGGTAATTATCAAATGGATTTCACTGCATGGGAATTAACATCAGAAGGACAAAAAGAATGGATAATCCCCTATTTGTCAACTTTACAAGTATGATAGTTGAGAGCAAGAAAGCAAGCTTGGATAATAAATTATAAATTTGTTCACATCTTGGATCATAATCAAGACCGACATAATGAAAAAAAGAAATTATTTGCAAGTGGAGTCAAAAAGCATTTATCATGCACTATCTGTTCCTTCAAGTGGTTAGAATTAACAGAAAAATGCACACTTGGATGCTACTAAACTCAGAAAAAATATGCAATCTGTGACTAAGTAGAAGCATATAGTATAGATTTACCTGAAGTTAAGTCTAATACATAATCACTAATCCTGTAAATCAGCAAAGGCAGAGAGGAGACAAATAATAGCTTAATGTAGGATTCCAATCCAATTTAAAAGAATGTTGCGATTGCGAGATGACTGTAGACTACGAGCTTTTAACTGATACGAAGAAGGATGGACAATACTTTTTGCAGTCAACACTTGCTTTATCATTACCTCACATCAAAAGTAGGAGAAAAAAATGCATGAACTGAATGTTTCATATTATTTATTATAATTTGGGCACTTTATGAATGCTATCGTTATC
>JBAMHZ010086920.1:0-29549 GCA_037177395.1 Alpinia galanga | reverse complement strand
TCAGCAGTTCGGTTTAGCAACTTAACTCGGCAGCCCAGCTCGGCACTCAGCAGTTTGGCTCAGCAGCTCGACTCAACAATCTGACTCGGCAGTTCAGCATAGCAGCTTGGCAGATCAGCTTTGTATAACAGCTCGATAGCTCAGCTCTGCACAGCAGCTCGGCTCAGAAACAGCTTTGCTCGGCAGTTTAGCTCAGAACTCAACTCTTCCAGAAAGTCACTCACCTTCCCTGCCTCGAAAGGAAAGTTTCAACAAACTTTAAACAAATTCAAGTTTATTGAGACGACAACAGAACAAGTTGAGAAAATAGTAGTGGAGCCTAGTTCTCAACAAGTTAGTGCCCCTTCTGTAACGATTGGGATAGTCTCAATCAATCACGGGGAGAAGCCAGATAAGTTCAATGGATTGAACTTCAAGAGATGGCAATAGAAAATGATTTTCTACTTGACCACGCTCAATTTGGCTAGGTTTCTGACAAAAGAACCTTCTAAAGTACCTGAGGGTTTGAGTGATGCCTAAAGCTTCATTGCTGCAGAGGCATAGAATCACTCAGAATTTTTGTGTAGAAATTACATCCTCAATTATTTAATAAATGTGTTGTACAATGTGTATAGCATGAAGAAAACAGCTAAGGTGCTGTGAGAGTCTCTGGACAAGAAGTACAAGACTGAGAATGCTAGAGCTAAAAAGTTTATCGTAGGCCGATTCCTAGACTACAAGATGGTTGACTCCAAGACGATGATCAGCTAAGTTTAGGAGCTTTAGGTGATTCTACATGAAATTCACTCAGAAGGGATAATTCTGAGTAAACTTTCCAGGTGACAGCTATTATAGAGAGGTTACCTTCCGGCTAGAAAAACTTCAAGAACTACCTGAAGCATAAGCGGAAAGAAATAAACGTGGAAGAACTTGTTGTTCAGCTTCGAATAGAGGAAGACAATAAGAGTTTAGAGAGAAAGACATTTTCTCATGCTACTGTGAAAGTTAACGTGGTCGAGCATGATGAAAACTCAAAAAAGAAAAAAATTAAGTCTTCCAAGCTGGAGCCCAAAGGAGATGTCAGCAAGAAAAGGTTACTAGGAAGTGCTTCAACTATGACAAAGTGGGTCACAAGTCTTCAGAGTGCAGAAAGTCAAAGAAGAAAAAACATAAGACCAACCTGAACGAGAATCCAGAAATGGACGATCTTTGTGCGGTGATTTTTAAGCTGAGCTTGGTGGGCTTAAATCCACGACAATGGTGGCTGAATATTGGTGCCACTAGACATGTATGCTGCAACAAGGAGCTGTTCCACAACTTCAAAGAAGTTAAAGGGGAGAAGCTATACATGGGGAACTCAGCAACCTTGGACATCATGGGCCAAGGAAAAGTGGTACTGGAGATAACCTCGGGCAAGGAGCTCACTCTGAACAATGTATTGTATGTTTAGGAGGTTCAGAAGAATTTAATGTCCAGATCAATTTTAAGCAAGCATGACTTTCACATTTTATTAGAGTCGGCCAGGATTGTACTATCCAAAAATAGAATGTTTATAAGGAAGGATTATGTAACTAATGGACTATTTAAGCTCAGTGTAATGGTCATTCAGCTTAAGGTTAATAAAAATAAAATTCCTCCTCTTATATGCTTAAGTCATTTGTGTTGTGACATGGTAGACTAGGATATGTTAACTACGATGCACTGCGTAGATTAATTAACATGCAAAGCATATTTATATTCCACTTTAATTCGAAACACAAGTGTGAGACTTGTGTTGAAGTGAAAATGACAAGTTCATCATTTCAACATGTTGAGGAGATAGAACGAATCTGTTTTAAAGAAACTGCGTTTGATATAGACCTTAGCTTCTCTCGGGTAGCTCTACTCAGCTTAACAGTTCGACTTAGCAACTTGACTCGACAGCTTAACTAGATAGCTTAACTTGGCACTCAGTAATTCGGCTCGGTAATTTAATTCGGCAGTCTAGCTCGCCACTCAGCAGTTTGGCTCAATAATTTAACTTGACAGTTCAGTACAACAGTTTGACAACTCAGCTCTATATGGCAGCTCGGTAGCACAGCTCGACAGTGCAACTCTGCACAACAGCTTAGTTCAGAAATAATTCAGCTCGGCAGCTCGTTCAGAACTCAGCTCTTTCACGTTCTTTCCTACCTAAGAAAAGTTTCAACAGTTTGTGCAGTTTGTGCTTCGAGGAGCTCTTCCTCATCTACCCTACAGAAAACTAGCAGTGAGGTCTCAGTTGTTGCTATCGCTGAGCGATTTTAGCTCGAAAATAATTCTGCCCAGAACTGGGCGAATGCTAGATTGTAGCACAGACTGGAGGCGCAAATCTCTCACTCACTCCTCATTGCGAGTGCACGGCGATGGAAAGGTCAAGCGGTATGGATGAGGGCGTTCGGTCGACAGCTACAAGTGAGTGTTCGGTGTGGGAGAGAGACCAGCGAGGGAGAGCGGTTGAAGGCTACGGACGAGCATTTTGCCAGCAGCGAGCACTCGGCAAGGGTGAGTATTTAGTGAGGATGAGCGCTTGAAGTCCATGGCAACGTCAGATTTGCTTTCCGTTCTGCTCTCTTCTCCCATCTCGCTCTTTCAGTAAACATGGCCTAAAAGAACTGTGAAAATACATAGCTGACCCTACTTGTCTATTTGTATTTGAAAACACAGAGAGCATTAAACTTAAACTTAGATTTCGCTGACAACGTTCAGAATACCAGACAGAAGTGACACAGGTAGATTCTCTATCCATTTTCCTTTCTTCTCCGTTTTGACTGATTGATTCAGCCATGTATTAGACCGGAACACGTGTTCCTGGTTAAGCTGGCCGGTCCATTCCTGTTCTGCAAACACAGATGTCATTCATGTCTGTCTTATCTGGAGTTTTGTTTGTCCAAAACTGAAAGTGAACTTGAACCTTCAGCTTAGCGCACCATCTGAGCTTGCTGTATGTACCAAAGTTGATAAGGACAGCATTGAGGCTGGCTATGAGGGAGGGAAGACGCTAACATATCTGGACAATAATTGGAATCAAAATTTTGTACTCTAATGTTGGGGACCAAACAGTTGTCATATCTTTCTCAATCTCAATGATGAACAATAATCAATTCATATCTGGAAAATTTTCCTTCTCGTTTGTAGTCAGTGGGTATACTTTTTCCTTCTTTATTCCACAGGCATGTCAGGGAGACCACTCCTTGCAGTTCAATCAGGAACTCCAGGATCATAGGAAATCCAGCTTTGGATACCGTGTGCCAACGCTTTCCGACGCAGCAAGACATGGACGAGTTCTTTGCTAACACAGAGCAGCGTCACCAGCAAAATCTTCAGGAGAAGTATGATTCTTCCCCGCACTGCTTATAGTATCTCAGCTCCATACTGTAGACCCTTACTGTCTTCATCATACGATATTCCAGGTACAATTTTGACTTTGTTAATGAGAATCCGCTCCCTGGGCGGTTCGAGTGGGTGAGATCTGACTTCTTCTAGTTCTTGGATCTTCTGCACTGCTGCTGTTCAACTTCCAGTCTTCTTTGTTCGATTCGATGATTGATTGAAGTTCGTTTGTTCAATCTGAAGCTATGCATCATATTTATTTTGGAAAATATTTTGTTAGTATGAGATTATGCTCTGCTCTACGCTTTCGACATTGTTAAATACTCATGTGCGACGAGCATAATGCATTGAATACCATCTTGTGTCTCTGTTAATTGATCCCTGTTTTGTCATTGGAACGTTTGGATTGATGTAAGAAGATTAGTGATAAATAAATATTTATTCTTAAAAATTAAACGACATTACGATTGTAGAACTTCTCAAGCAGATGTTTTGATCTATACAATAATTATAAATGAAAATGATAAATATGAACTTATCCATTCGCTTCCTGTCATTATTTATTATCTATCATTATTAGTTCTTATTATGCGATCTTTAGTCCGCATAACGGGCGACCGGGAAAGCCCAGAGCTTTTCGCTGAGCAAGCCGCATGAGTGGTGTTTATGCGGTTTGTTTAAGATAGAATGTAGCAGCTGTCACACATCCCCATATAAATCGGTATATATCCGCCACAAAGAGCTGCAAATTAAACAATCCGTTGGAGCAGATTACAATGAAAGGGAGAGACTAGAGAACCTTCAACCCGGCCGTTGCTTTTGATCAATCATGGCGCACGAGGATCTTCCAATCCCTTTCTACTCGTCTCTGGACCCTGTCTATGGCGATGGGTCACTGCTCGAGGAGGCGCAGCTCCGGTTCCAGACCCTCAAGGCGAAGTTCGTCGAGCTCTTTGGCCGTGAGCCACAACTCTACGCTCGATCACCAGGTGATGTTGTTGTTTGTCGCGGATTCTTTGACCGTCAGGTGGCGATGACGATTCCGATTCAAGGGGGAGTTTATTAATCTGTATTTTTACCATCATTGCTCCACTTCTGTAGGTAGGGTTAATTTAATCGGTGAACATATCGATTACGAGGGTTATTCGGTGCTTCCGATGGCTATTCGGCAAGATACGATCGTGGCCATTGGGAAGCGTGACGCCGGCGAATCGAGCAAAGAGGTTAGGATTGGGAACGTGAACCCGAAGTACTCTGTGTGTACTTACCCTGCTAATCCTGATCAGGTATTCCTCCTTTCGTTGAATGACATTCTCCTATATCTGGTGATTATCATGCGGAAGATGAACAAGGGTTTTCTTATTCCTTATAACCAGGAAGTTGATTTGAAGAATCACAAATGGGGCCATTATTTTATCTGTGGGTGAGAAATTATTCCGTCTATTGTAGTTAGAGGACACTTACCGCCACATGTCATTTCATCGTGTTAATACTTGTCCTTTTTTTGAGGAAATAATACTTGTTCATTTACTAAATTTCCTTTAACATCATCGTTGTACTATTTCTGTTCGAATTCGTGATTGATTAATTAACATGAATCACATGATTGAATTTAGAACTTAGTTATATGTTATAAGAGGGCCATAGTTCCGGGCCGTTGGCCTAAATCAGCCTGAACTAATGTCTGTTGGCCTGCACAGGATGGACGCACGTTACCACGCTAAATCACCTTTCCCAAAAAAAAATTAAAAATTGATAACAAAGAACTTAATCGTCATCTGGCTATAAAATTTTCAAAATGCACTTTTTTTTTAAAATGAAGATTGCTAAAAGTTCTGTATAAATACCCCACCCCTGAACTACTCTGCCTCATTCTCATCCAATTCCAATTTTTTCATATATTATTTTTTAAAATTAATTTTAGTGTATTCTAATGGTTCAATTAAGACATTGATATGAGTTTCCGTGCTGTGGAAATAATTATAACATCGTTGAAACCACAAAGGAAAAACATCAAGATAGTGAAATTCAGCTACATTATAAGCAGATGAGGCTATAGGTGCTGTGTTTACCCCAAAATAGTCAGCACCTTGGTTCACTAGCATGTGCTAACTGCAGGGGTAGGGGTGGCTGTTACCTACTTGTAACTTCAAGTGCTGCAAATACTCATATACAAAAGGGCATGTATCTCACGGTAGCACCAAGACTCCATCTTCCAAAGCCTTCTGGTTGCAAAGACATGATTAAGTTGAACTTACAAGTCATAATATTATAAATTTTAAATGTAACTGTTTTTCATACAATCCCATCTATGATTTTATTAAGTTACTACTGCATTCTACCCATTTCACTTGTAGACAATTCATTCCCTGTGGTTACTAAGACTTCCTCTTAAAACAACTACTAATATGTATGAACTTACCCATATATAAGCTTAGACAAACATGATTTGATGACAATGATCAATCAAAAAATAATATTGTCATTTTACTTTTCATCAAATAATTTGTTTGGTCACATTGGACTTGCTATCATGGTTTCTTTCCATGCTAAATAGCTATCATTTCTCATTCACTATTTACAATGCATCAACCATTTCTTTATTTAAAATGCAATATATTTTTGTTATTTTTACTAAGACTTAATTAAATCCCTTGACTTTCAGATATAAAGGCATATATGACTATGCTAAATCTAAAGGAGCAGATTTTGGCCTACTCTTTGGCCTTGATGCTGTTGTTGATGGGACTGTGCCAACAGGTGCCATCCTAGTCAATTTCTTGATTTGTTAGTATGGCTCCTATGTGCATGCTAAAGCATTGAAAAATACTTATCAATCTAATGTAGGGTCTGGTCTTTCAAGCTCTGCGGCTTTGGTCTGTTCAGCAACTATTGCTATAATGGCTGTTCTTGATAATAATTTCCCAAAGGTAGTTTGTTAATTGCTGAAATTGCATGAGTCTGAAGCATGATTCTTTAGATGCTGTATACTGCAGAATTGTAGAGTCTACATAGGTTTGAATCCATTCATTTTGTTAGCTTTCATTGTTCACATGACAATTGGAACATTGTCATCTTTTGTTACATTAACTTGCAAATGATGCTATAACTGTGCTCAAAATTTGAAGTTCAATAAAGAATTTTGATTTCATCATATATTTAACTAACCAAAAATCATAAGTTTTTTAAGTCGGTAATTGTGAAAGAATACTTTATTAATCCATTTTTTCCATCTTATTTGATGATTAAGCATTGAATTAATGCATCGTATTAATTATAGTTCAAAATATATGTGGGTGAGAGAGTCACAGTAAACTTGTATTTTATTCTCATTTATCTTATATATATTTTGCAGAAAGAAATTGCTCAACTTACATGTGAATGTGAGCGGTACATTGGAACACAATCTGGAGGTATGGATCAGGTAAATTGTCTACTGCTATTTACATTCTGCATTTAGTAATGCTATTTTGGTAATACACTTCCTCTGAAGGGGAGTTTTGCACGGTATAAATTGTCATTTAATTTTCTGTTTTACAATCATAAATGTAAATAGCATGTCAAATTTTCTTATTTTGATTTTTATGCTTGATTGAACACTCATGCCATCTTGGTATATCACTTATTACAGTAGGTTAGTAGCAATAATATGCCTCCTGTTTCTATCTTACCAGAACCATTGTAATCCCAAACACATTTTGAACCATAGCTCTGTGAAATTCTATAGCATATATCAAGTTGGGTGATCTAATCCATGATAGAACTGAAATAAGGGAGTAGGGAACTGTTGAATTTTGTTTGTGGTATTAGGCTATCCTATGGCCTAGTTTAGGATAATCTATTCGCATCTATATTCTTTCCAGATTGCTTTAAGCATTGGACTATGTCTGGCTTTACTTCTAGCCATTGGTCAGCTAGGATTTGAAACTAACCCAGTGTAATTGGGTCCAATTAATTTTGCAATGACTTATCCACCATTTGCTACTTTCTACCTCTTGGGCAGTGGGTGGTCAGGTTTGTTTTATAGTGATGGAGTGATATTTGGAGGAATTTGGATTGCCAAGATGTTTCCCACTTGCCAAGGGATGACAATTTATTGCCTAGGCCTAGCATAGATGTGAGATAGTAAATGGTAGTAGCTCTCAAGTGCAAAGTGCCTATCTGCTTGAATTTTCTTCCATAAAGAGAGATAGAGTTACCTTGGAGAGGTGTGCTTTGTTTGATCCCTTGTAATTGATGGGGATGCAAGCAGATAGTCACTGTTAATGTAACCTATTATTCCAATTTCATAAAATTTGACTTGATTGATTAACTGGTATAAGACAAAAGGTGATTGGGGATTTGTATATCTTTAATTTTCTTTTCACATTTTTTACTACGAGAATATTTCATACTCTTTCTTCCCCTCATCCAACTTATACAAAACCCACATGCTTTTTTGTCTTCCATCAAAACTCCAGCACGGAATGGTATTCAACCTTGTTCTTTTAAACTGGATTTACCATTTTTCAACTGTTTATTCAATGGTGCAGCAATTTAGTCTATCATTTAATCTAATGTGGCAGGCGATTTCCATCATGGCAAAAACTGGATTTGCTGAGCTGATAGATTTTAATCCTATACGTGCTACTGATGTGAAATTACCAGATGGTGGAACTTTTGTAATCGCACATTCTCTTGCAGAATCTCAGAAAGCTGTGACAGCTGCAACAAACTACAACAATCGTGTTGTAGAATGTCGCTTGGCAGCGGTGTGTTTTATTTTTGTTTCTCATTTTGTCTACTAATCTGTCTGTTCATCTTGCCATTTTTATGTCAGTTCATCTTGTGGAACTGGGATCCATTGTTCATCTGACTTTCATGCCTCAAATACTTGGTGCCACACTGATTGTTTGTTGTAATTTTATCAGTGAAGCGGCAGAGTATCCAAGCAATCAGACATTGAGAAAATTCTGATGCTCCATGTAACATGAAAATTAAGATAAATTAAGTTGCCTAATATCTTTGCAGTTGCATTTCATTTTGCATTGTAAATCTTATGTATTAGCATGAACCTTGAGAAATTTCTGATGCTCTATGTAACATGAAAATAAACTTAGAATAAGATGCCTAATATTTTTGCATTTGCATTTTATTATGCATTGCAAATCTTATGTATTAGCATAATTTGCTGCTGCTTATCTGTAAGTGTTTCCCAGAATTTATTGAGCCAAGTAGAGAAACTTGAATGTTTTTGATGACTGTGGTTGCTTTTTTTATATTTGACCAATTTAGGATACTAAATTTTACTATCCTTGGATTTGAATAATCAATCTTGGTTTGATAAGTACTTCTACTTTAGTGGTGAAGATTGAACTATTTCTCTACGCCAAGGACAGTATTTTCTCAATGTTCAGACATGTAGAAGTTACAAGTTTATGATATTGGTATAAGAAGATAAATTATTTCCACAATTTTTCTCCAGAATTAAATTTTGTTTTGGTTATGAATCAGATCAAAAAACTGAGAAACTATACTTAAGTTTCATGATTGTTTATTGTCAAATGATTTCCTATATCTCCAATTTTGGTGTTAGGCTTTGTTTTAAATCTGAACCTCACCTGCTTGTATTGAACTTTTATAGATTGTCCTTGCCATAAAGTTAGGGATGGCAGCAAATGATGCCATCTCCAAAGTGAAAACACTGTCTGATGTGGAGGGGCTTTGTGTATCCTTTGCTAGTAAACATGGATCTTCAGATCCTTGTTTTACTGTTAAGGTTGGTTCTAGCTTAACATGATCTCTATTCTTTACTTCTCTTGGTTACATTAAGCATGCTTGGATTCTCCCTTGTAATGGTTTTAATTTTTAATAGCTGTTCTTGGAATCAACAAATGCTAGTCTTGTAATTTATAGCCACACTATTGCTCCAAACAGCTAGTCCGATCTTTTATTAGTTTTTAACAAATCTACAAAAGAATTCCTAATATTATTTGATTACTGATATATAGGTATCTACTTGGGTATATGTGCATCATAGGCGTGGTATTGCTAACTAGTAAGTGGTAGCTATGCTTCATACTTTGTGACTCTAGGGATTTGTCAGTTTATATTGATGCTAGGTGCCCTAATGACTTAGGTACTCTTCATCCTGTTTGAGAAAAGAACCAAGTAAATTTAAGGCTAAATGGATTTAAAGATTTAATTGGTGATACTGCCTTTTCTGTAGTATGCTAGTGAGCGTTTAACATAAGTAGGCCTGGAGTATGTGTGATAGTGGTAATACATTTGCTAGGACATAGTTGTTGTAATGTCAAGATAAGACATATAGCATGTTAGAATATATTGAATTGAATTTCTTGGACCCCTATTGCCATCCCTCCTGTTCTCCTCTCCCCTCCCCTCTTTTCTCTTTTCCTCATCTATATATCTCATGCTGCATCAAACCTCTATTTATAGAATTTTGAAATTATATTTCTTTTTGCTCTCTTCTCTTCTCTGCTCTGCTCCCCCTTTGCTCCTCATTTCCTCTCTATATCAGTGCTGTGTCACACCTATATAAAGATGATTTTGATGCTATAGTCTTTGTTTGGTAGCATTTATTTTCTGAGTTTATTACTTATTTGTTCATATGCTTTCCATTAAACAGGCACACTTGAAGGAGGAGCCTTACACAGCAGAAGATATTGAGAAGATCATAGGGGCGAGTCTTACATCCATCTTTGCAAACTCATTGTCATCACTAGATGTCCTAAAGGCAGCTCAACATTTTAAGATTTTTCAGGTTACTTTATACTGTAGTTTAATTTTTCGCCCTTACAATTCTATTAACATATAAGTGGGTGTCAAAGGATATTCATAATTTATTTGCCTTGTTATTTCCTAAAGATATATTTGTTTCTAGTGCACCACTATAGATAGTTAATGAGAGCTGAGTATATTTGCGGTTCTTGGAATAGCTCTTTATGCTCTATGTTGTATCCATTTTAGCACTCACTTGATTGGTAGGTTTCACACGTGAGCCTGTCTTGACAGGACTTGCTGGCCTTGGTTGTAACCGGGGAGTTGCCCTGATTTGATCAATTCCTTGTGGAATCAGCTGAGTTCAAGTAATTCACTGTTAGATCAACAATCGAAATGTTAAGAAAATATATAAGAGAATTATTATAGGCTTTTGCTGTACACTAATAATTTATGCATGCAGAGAATGTGGAGGGGAAGCCGCTTCTTCACTACAAAAACTTGTGTCCTTCCTTCAGGGGATTGAAAAGTAAAAGATCTCAAATTTAGGAGAAAGGATAGACCCATAGCTCCATATCACATTAATAGAGATAACACTGTATAGTTTCTCTGTCTAGTAAATGACCGAAGTTTACTCTATTTCTTCACTGGCATATTGCCTTTCAGGGTACTGTTGAACTCTATTCTTTTTATCTCATGGGTAGGTGTTGATTGTATCTCTATTTTCTATTCAATCCCAATTTATTTCTTTATCCTTATAAACTTTGAACTTCAGTATCTTGTGGTGTCTTTAGTCTGAGAAAAATTTAAGAGGTAGAAGATTCATCTGTCAACTCAATCAAAAGTCTTCAATCTAGAGTGTTGTCTTAAGTTTTTGAAGCACTGCAGAAAGAGTGCATCTTCATTTTTACCGAATGACTTATCCATCTTAACTTTCTAATTTTGGATTTTTACCCTTGTTCTATGTAATCCCATGTACACTAATTAATATTTGTGCTCTAGCAGGGCAGGAAGTGTTAGAATTAGTAACAGATATATAAGAGTTATGATATGTTAGTATTGTCCCAGGCAAGATATTATATCATTCAGTGTTAAGAGTTCTAAATACAGGTGACATTGTTTACTTTTAGCCAAGATTTGAAATCTCGAGCTGAGATGGGGTTTTGGTCCTCAGCCAGCTCCAAACATCCTTGTTGACTGTTGGTGTCGTAGGGTGTAGAAAACACCAAAAGGGAAGAGAAGGGGAAGGAGAGGAGGAAGAAGACCACAAGCCAAGTGGAAGTTGCGGAAGAGGGAGACAATGTGCCTGGCATGCCTCTTGTGGAAGGCTCATGCAGCTTGTGGAAGATAACGAAGAAGAAGAGAAGCACAGTTTGTTGTAGAAGATGACTGCACAACTTGATGAGGATTGTGCCTCATGGATGAAGAGGATTGCAACTCGGGATCTGTCTTCTCCAAATTGCCCTAGCTGCAGTCATGTAGAAAACAACTGCAGAAAACTTAGCAACAATGACTCCACTTGCTGAGATGATCTTGTCTGCTCCAAACTGCATAGCTGCAGTTGCGTAGAAGGCTATCACAAGAAGTCCCAACAGTAACACCTTGGCTCAGGCAGACACTCATGAGGATGGAAGATGCTCTTTAATCACTCTCTCACCTGTTTCGCTCATGTACCAGGAGTATCAACAGTTCTTGTGTGTGGTTGACGGGGGTAACAAAAACTTTTGGATGCATTTAACTATAAATTCTATGGCTATATCACTTGACAATCAACTGAGGTATTATGACTCGACAATCAACTGAGGTATTATGTTTCACAAAAGACATGCCAACCGGGAAATGAATGCCACCATTAGCAATTTACAACCTTATGTTTACTCCACTTTTCAATGCCTGCATAGTTTACTCTTTTGGTTTTCATTGCTTGTATCTCTTTTCTAGCAATTAGTTCTAGGAAGAATAATTTTTGTTGTAGCATAATCGTGTATATCCAGTCACTTTTGTGATTAAATATCTGTTATTATTATTATTATTATATATATATAATGTCTGAGACATTTCTTTCATTATATTGTCTAGCGTGCTTCACATGTTTACTCAGAAGCGAAGCGTGTCTATTCATTTAGAGATGTCGTCTTGTCAAAGCTCAGGTCAGTACTACAAAACTCTGCTTATAACTTCATCTTCATTCACCAGGCCTTTTTCTGTTATCACTCCTCACAACCATTTGGAAACTGTTTTTATGTGTAAAATTGTAGAGTTCTTTGTTTTCTACTATTTTCCAATTATATCTTCCCTTAGTCAGTTGTAGCCTACTTGTAAACTCTTGTGATTCCCCTTCCTGCATAACTATTTCAATAGATTATTGTATCAGATAATCCAAATAAATTGAATGCTTAATTTTTTTTTTCTTATGGCAGGGTAGTTGTCAATAGTTACAAGATACAATTTAATTTTTTTTTTTTTTTTGCCACTTTACTTTATTTTTCTGAACTTTTATCTCATTTCATGAAAGCAATTATGATTCAATCTCAAAGAAGCAAAATTTGATCATTTTGTGGGCATGGCATCTAGGGTTGGCTAATATGTTACTCTAGGTCTACACTTGGGAATCGACTTATCCTTTTTAATAAGAAACTCTAAGCAATCTATGGTCCTCAATTGTGCCTTGGCATAGATCTTCACACTTGATGACTAATTTGTATCTGTAGTCCCAAATGTATATAAGGACTACATCAATGATGTCTTAGGCGAATAATCTGGATTGTCAATAGTGAATCCAGAGCCAGTGTCAACTTGATTTATAGGCCCTGCATCAAATTAGTATTTGATACTGTTCTATTTCATGGTCACGAAAATAAAGTTTTGGTCTTTATCAAGTGATTCAACTTATATTGTGATGGTTCTGATAAAAGAAGTTGCAAATTTCACTCACGATTAGAATTCTTTGCAGTTAAATCTTTTTAGTTGATACCTCAGCTTGTCTTCTTTTCAGTGATGAAGGGAAGCTTAAGAAGCTTGGCGAACTAATGAATGAGAGCCACAGTAGCTGCAGTGTACTGTATGAGTGCAGGTAGGAGCTTAGTCTTTTTTTTGTGCATGCTTGTCTTAGTTCAATGCTTCTATATTTTTGTTGAATTGTCAGGATAATGGCCAATCATTTATTAATTCAGAAGTTAAATCGCGCCTTGTTATCAAGCAAACTCTCATGCCTTGCTTTTTCTTGAGGCTCTGTTATCAAGCAAACTCTCATGCCTTTCACAAGCAAGATATATTCTGTATCTTTCTGAAACACCTATTATTTGTTTATCTCATAGAAGTGAGAATGATTATCTTTGGTAAGGATATGAATTTTGTGGATGGGTCATATAGAACACACCTATGATTGCATATTACTGTCAAATGACAGTTCTACTATTTGAGTTTCTAGTCCTTTATCGTATTTCAACTTGTACTGATCCAATTTCTAGCCCCTCGGTCAATTATATTCTGTGCTAAATGTTATGCAGCTACTTCTTCGGGTAATCAGATATTTTACTCTGTTGTAGATTTGTTCTCTGGAACGCTATGTTATGGAGCTTTTGATTTTCTTATTACTGACCAACATATATTGCTCAACATGGATTAATTTTAGCGATCATATGTTGTTGGGCAGGAGTCATTTTACAAGTCAAGGATTGAGAAAGGAGTCATCAGAAAGGATGATATCGATCTTTATCTGTTTGCATCAAAGCCGTCAAGTGGTGCAGCGATTTTCAAGTTCTAGGATTCTTCTATTGCTTATCTCTAGTAATTTATGCTATTAAGTGCAGGCCTTATTGATATTAATTTTATGCTAGCTTCCAATTTCTTACAATAAATTTTATTGATAAACATGCATAAACAGTAATAAACTGGAATTTTCTGCAATAAATACTAGAGAGGAGAACACGTTCCTTGCAATCTTGGATTAGTTTCATGATGTTTCCATCCATCCATACAAATCTGATCTCCAAATCTGTTTTTAATCACTTTTACCGTTTATAATGTTTGATTGAGATGGAGACGTCATCTTCGTTATCAATCGGGTAGCTATAGTTTCAATTTCATACTGTAGAAAAGCAGTGTTATCAATTGATTTATCATCCATTGATTACTGATTAATGTTGGATCAACATATTTGACTTGATTTTGTCTTAAGCACATGTTTCTTTGAGCAAGGATTAGCGATCCTTGTGTAGCTGCGGAGTCTGTCAAAAATTTTCCCTGGACCAAGTCGATGAGCAAAACTCATCGATTAAAATATCAACTTAAATCATGGCCAAAGAAAAATGTGATAAAAAATTTTTGTACCAAAAAGAGCGAAACTGGGCTCGTTCATTAAACTCAGGTTCTATGCTGGTGACCGAAAAGTTGGAAGCCGTTATTGTGTATTTGGTCAGAGAATACAACTAAACCCCTAAGGATAGGCTCATTTGGCCCATCAGATATCCTAACAAAGTAAGGAGTGATCGTTTTTTATAATTAAAGAATCACAGAAATTGATATTTCAAATATAATTTTATAATTAAAATATAAAAACATTTATCCTATAAAATTCATAAATATATCAACAGCAATAAAACTTATTAAAACCAGATCAGTAGGTAGCAGAATATTCACTGCAAGTCACCTGGTGCGTTTGGGGCCTAAATTCAAGCTAGGCCTTGAGTATGATTCTGCAAATCAACGTGCAACTGCAGCTGAACTCTGTCAGAGCCAGATAACTTCCATGATGCAGCCTTATTTGATGTCTCTGATATTATCAGAAGGATACGTAGAAGGCCTGAAATTGACGATGCCATTGAAAGAAGATGGGGACTTGCAGGTGCATTCACAGTTCACTCAACTTGTCTAATGTTACAGCAAATTTTTTTAGCAACGTAGGGTATTCTTTCTGCACGACTAAGGTATAAATTACAACCTCCATGGCAAAATCAACACGAAGGAGAGGTTTTCTGCATGCGTTTCAAGATGTTAGCTGTTGTTTTCGTAGAAGAGATTTTGAATCCACATTCCACTTATTTGCTTGGCTTGGTCGGATAGGTATCAATGCTACTGCACGCTGCTCATGTTTCTGTGATCGATTGCATTCGGTGGTTCTTCAACGATATTCGCACTGTCATTAGTGAACTTATCGTAGCTAAGTAGTTTTGCAAAACATGGCTTTGGGTAATTCGGAAGGAAGGGACGATCGAACTATTGCTTGCATGGGAAATTAACGAAGAACAAATGAAATAAATCAATTTGTGAAACCACATCGTCCGCAAAAACAATATAATTACCGGCGGATAGAGCTGTACCCGCCGCGCCGCGCCATTCTAACCCTCCGGCTCGACTCCGCCTCCATGTCCCACCTGCGCTGCTGATCCCGGACGACGTACTGCTGCACCACCAACACCGACGACGTCGCTGAGAACGCCGACGACACCAACAAGTCCCCGATTGGCCCCAACTCCTTGAATTCCATGAAGTTCGACAAGCTCGCCAACAGCACCGAAGCTGAGTCTCCCCCCTCCCTACCGACAATGTACAAGTTGTACGCGCTTCCCATTTCCCTGATCGCCGTCACCGTCTCCTCGCAGTCTTGAACCGCCCTCTCCTCGTACGTCACCGACGCGTGGCTCACGAACAGCTGCCTGAACTCCCTTACGTACTCGTCGTCGATTCGCTGCTCCACCCTGGCCACTGATAGCCCTGGCGGCGCATTGGCCGCCTGCGATTGGTCCACAGCCACGAACCGCACCGCCGTAAGGTGGACGCCGGGCCTATTGGCTAAGCGGCTGGCGTAGAGGAGCGCCTCGCGGTCGTTGGGCCCGCCGAAGAAGAGGAGCGCCACGTGGTAGTGGGCGAAATTGGAGTCGTGGCCGACTAGTTGGCCTCGGTCGACGAGGACCGCGACGGAGCAAGGCGGGTCGGCGAGGATACCCTGGTTGACGGCTTGCACATGGGGGTTGATGTCCTCCATCTCGCCGTCGACGGTGAGGAGGCGATGGAAAGGTAGGATGATGAGTGTGGCCCGGTAGCCCTCGGCGATGCGGAAGACGTCTTCTGGCATGGAGGCGTAGGCGGAGACGGCGGTGAGGGACGAGACCGTGACGTTCATCGACCGTTGCTGGTACCTCTCGAAGGCGGAAGTGATGAGCTGCGAATCCACCGGGTTGTCCGGCTCAGAGGACGTCGTGGTGTGGATGTCGTCGATGGGAATGGTGCGTTGGCCTTCGACGGCGTCGTGCACGATGAGCATCGGCGGAGCGGAGCCGATGAGCTCGGCGAGGTGGACGGCGCAGACGGAGAGCGGGAAGTGGTTGGTGAGGTACAGGAGGCTGGTGATGGAGGGGACGTTCCGGAAAGTGTGGACGCAGGCCACAACGCGCAGGTCGGACTCGAAGCCAGAAACTTGCAGGTTCCGATTCTTGTATGAAGGAGCAGGAGCCCGGCGGAGCTTGCGCGCTTCGAGCTCCGTTAAAATCGGTCTCACCGTCGCTGTGGAAACCACCGACGCAACCAGCAGCACTGCGTGCATCCTCTCATTAAAGATCTGCTTCCATGACCGCAATGGAGTTAATTCTGGGTGCAAATTAATTGTTCTATCGTAATTTTGCGTCAAATTTTAAAGCACCTTCCGATCCTTGCCCGTGTTGAGGATTATGAGCTCCAAGGGTCCGATCGTGTTCATCAAGACCCCGATAGACAAACCCTCCGCTCGCGGTAAGGAAAACAGGGGCGACACGATCGTGCCTGCAGCCAACTTTGCCAGAGCAGCCACCATCATGACGCAGGCCAACCTCAGAACGTAGAGCCCCGGCTCGTCCTCTGTCTGCGTGAAGACTTCCAGAATATCGGTGGCGTGGGCGCTGCTGATGATCGTGAAAGGCAGCAGAGCAATGATGACGAAGTTTTCGAGTCGCTGCGTCAGCGCCGCCGTCAGCTGTCCCTTGGGCACCGCCAGCCCCATCACGAGTGCACCCAAGGCAGGGTGGAAGCCGATGGCCGATGCTGACAGCGCTGCCACCGGTACGAAGCCGGCTACCAAGCCCATGAACTCAATGGTCACGGTCTCGGCCTCCAACGCCTTCCGCCCCAGCCACATCAGCAGCGGCCTGATCATCAACACGCACACCGCCACGTGGCATGCGCCGGCGAGAACCATCCACATCGGTGCCAGGGCCTCGTCGGCGGGCCTGGCCATGGCGAAGCACACAGCGAGGACGAGCCACGAGGCCACGTCGCCGACCACCGCCGCCGGGAGAACGACCTTACCGACCTCCCCGTTGGGGACCTTGACCTCGGCGAGGAGGCGCGCCATGACGGGGAAGGCAGGGACAGACAGCGCGAAGGCGAGGATGAGAGTGAATGAGGCCTTCTCCGCGAGAGAGGCGCTTAAGTTTTTGCCTTCCACCGGGGCGGACAGGCCGAAGATGACGATGGCGATAACGACGGCAAGGAACGGGAGGCCGACGGTGGCTGCCGCCACGGGCAACACCTTCTTGCTCCTCTCCCTGACTACATAGGTATCGAGCCGGACGGCGACGAGGAAGACGTAGTAGATGAGCCCCAAGAAGCCAAAAATTTCCACCATGGAAAATGTCATCGGCGGGAAGATGAGGTCGTATAGCGACTCCACCGCCTGCGTCGCCGAGCTGCGAAAAGCGAGTCTACCGATAATCGTCGGACTCAATAGTATGGCACCCTGTATCATCAAAAATCAATTAAAAAATAACAATCAAACACTATTGAAATGCTCAAAATAATTACAAAAAACCAAATATCAGCGTCGGAATTCACAATTAGCTCGGCGACGATGCGAGGCTGATTGAAGGGCCTGAGGAGGTAGGCGACGGAGCGGGTGGTTATCAGAATCAGTAGGTTTTGAATGATCATAAGAGTAAATTTGAAGTGCATTAAGTCGGCGATCTCCGGCGCTTTGATCGTCCAAATCCCGTCCATGAAGATGTTATCTTCGTACTGAACACTATTATTTGTCACGTTTGCCGTCGCTGCCATTTGACGCCGGCGACGCAGAGGAAACGGAGAGGTAAAGATTGTAGACGTACTGCGATTCAGGAGAGGCCTGAAGGAAGAAGGATGATCGTCATTACTTTATATAAGAGAAAAAACTAGCCCGAACTGTCGAAAGATCGTTATTTGTTAACTGTCGATTGGATCGGACACGATTCGGTTAGGCGCTTCTTTATTTTGTGCCTCTTCATTAACTAAATTAACTCTTACTAATTATCTCAATTCTAAAATTATCTCAATTAATTAGTGTAGCTGTGTGTAAAACGTCTTTGGTGGTAAGCATCTTTTTTTAACATTACCAATCATTAATGAATAATTACACCTCTTAATTAGTCCATATATATAATTAAACACCCAAATCATTGATAACAAGGCGCCATTTAGCTCCATGCCGTTGCATTTCAAATTTCAAACGGCGAATCCGTCACGTTGATATCTCTCTTTCGTGATCAAATCGCAACCGTCCAATGCTCATCCGTTAACCTTCCACTGTTCATATACACGCCTTTCCTTTGGCTCTCAAGTATCTCTGCGCTCCAGCGCTTTCTCCGGGACTGTGACGCATCCTTTCCCTTTCGCTTTCGAATTAGGGTTTGTCTCTCCCCGCTCTCTGTCTCCTCTAATCTAATTCTTGGTTTTGATCGGAGTTTTTTTTTTGGTATGAGATTCTATTTTTTTTTCTAGAAAAAAATTTTGTGCGTCGTTCTCAGTCTTTGGAATCGCGCAGTCACGTCTCGATTGAAGTAGAACTGAGAGGTAGGTTGAAATGGGACAGATCCAGTATTCCGAGAAGTACTTCGACGATATCTACGAGTACAGGTAGCCATCGATCTCAATGGAGTCCTAATTTGTAACAAATTCCATGTTTTTTTCTCTGGTAGGTTTAGGAATTAGATCCCTCGGTCACCAATTACAACTTGTTGTGTGCAGGCACGTCGTCCTCCCACCGGAGGTGGCTAAGGCGATGCCGAAGAACCGCCTTCTCTCTGAGGTAAGTCAATCGATGTTCCAACCCTAGTTTTTCTCACAAAATCGTCTTTTTGATATCGTATTTCGAATTTCTTTTTTGTTCTTTTGATGACGATTGAATGGCTATGATCGGTTCCTTATTAGAACGAGTGGCGGGCGATCGGGGTGCAGCAGAGCAGGGGATGGGTGCACTATGCAATCCACCGCCCGGAGCCGCATATCATGCTCTTCCGGCGACCGCTCAACTATCAACTGCAGCAGGAGAACCAGGCCGCGGCCAATGCTCACGCCCCACAAATCCTCCCCAAGTGACGATCGATGACGGCTACTCAGTAAAAATATCAGTAGATGAAGATCCCCCCGTTGCTTGGTTATGGGTTATCTAAATGGATTGACAATCTATGCTTATAATTGACAAACTACGAAGAAATGACGACCGTGTGTGCTTGCCAATCCTTGCAATCTTGCTCATAATTTCTTAGAATGTTTTGTTCAATTCTAGATTTGTAATCCTTTCGCTCTTTGCATTGTGATTAATTTGTGAAATGATACTGTGTTTGTAACTTATATTTTGTTTCATCTCTCATCCAAACAATCGATGTCAGATTGTCCTTCATGGACGATGATCCTGGGTTCGTTAATATGTAACTCTAGACTTAAACCTCTTTGTTTCATTGAAATCTAGACTTGCATAAGAAATATCCTGAGCTAATTGTTTGTCTTCCTGCCTTGCTTCGAAACTTACCAGAAACCTCTGGTCTCATCCTTTGATGATTAGTCGAGGCAACTATTGGTCATGAATGATTGTGACTTTCAGCGCTGCTAAAGTAATCTAGAAGTATCGTTGTTTTATGCAAATTAACATGGCTTGAGAGTTGATATGGCACTACTACTACCGCCTACATCGAAAGCGTTGCCTTAGCTCGGCAAATTCACATCGGTACAAAAACTGTAACTTTAACTTCAATTGAATATTTATTATTAATCTATGCTTTGTGAAAAATTTATTTATTTATTTTTAATTAGCACAAAATATATAGGCTTTCGATCAACTCTCCTTCCTCCTCTTTTCCTGCCAACACTAGCAACCCTATTGAGAGCCGCCGCCCCGCTCCTCCTTGCGCCGCCGCCGTTGAAGCTCGGGAGAGGACCACCGGGCGTCGATCGCCGTCGACGCCGCTATCCCTCTTCTTATTTTTTCTTCCGATTCCAGCGTCCCTCTCCGCGCTCAATCTCTCTCTTTTCCACTCCGTACGTGCACAGCAGCAAGCATCGCCACTGATTGTCGCCGGAGCTAAGGGAAACCACAGCTCTCTTTTAGTTTTCTCTGTGTCCGTCCATAGCCATCAGTCGGCTCTCCTTTCCTTTTCCTGGCGCCAACAACTCTTATCCGGCGACTCCGGCGCCTATTGCCCTTACCAAGGAGCATCGTTGGTCTTCTTCGCTTTTTGGTATCCTTATTGAACGAGGCTTTTATCGCACGCCGTCCAATTAAAGGTAAAGATTGGAAAATAGTTGTATGTTGATATTGAAAAATAATAATTATTTTGGACGAATCACGATGTGATATTGAGGCTCAATTTGAATTTTATTTTATTATAATCACATTTTTGGTTGTCATACCTAGTTTAGAATAGAAAATAAATAAATTTGTTATTTGATGGTAGTAGAGGGGAATTGAGATTATGAGATAGCGGGATCAAAATTTCATCAGTGGACTTTGAATTAATTTTTAGATTTTTGTGCTATTATAATTATTGAATATATTATTTTGAGTTTCTAAGTTATTTTCATATTTTTTTTGTAGATACAAAATTTTTACTTCCATATAAACATTGTTGAATTTCTCAATTATCTGGAGTTAGTATTTGGGTGCCCGGGCTCTTGGTTCCCTCTTTTTGTACTGTTACCAAGTGAAGTACCCTTCTTATATGTGGAAATTAAACCCCCAAAGCATAACAATTATTAAGTAAATTCAATAGTTGAGCTTTCCATTTTAAGTTATCTAAGTACGTTGTAAGTTTAACTTCAATGAACTCATTTTAAACTCAAGTTCTCATTTTTCCCAGTTTGCTGCTTGTAGTAACTTAGCATCCTCTTAATAAGCTATCCATATTGTATCTATTTGATATGTAAATGCTTCTAAATTCTAATTCATAATAGGTTGCTTTTGACAAATATATGTTCTGAGCTCCCATTATGTTGTTCTTTTTATTTTTGCTGTGTGAAACCTCTTATGCGCTATCAAATGGATTTGATATGTTGTTTGTATGTACATTGTATTTGCTGAACAAAGAACAAATTTTTTTTTCCGTGTGACTTGAAATTTTCCTCATTCCCCTAAGTGAATCTAAAAAATAATAAAATCTTTTTCCTGTGACAATCTTTTTTGGCCACCAAAATTTGTCTCGAGTCACATTCAAGCTTCTGTACTTTTTGTACTATAAGAATTTTCTAGTGCTTCTTTGTACTAGAAAAACATTCTATTGCATCATATGAAATTGATGGCTTCATCCATTTCAGATATTCTTTCATGTTGTTTTGGTTTGTTTTATTTTATATGTTCAGTGTTTTTTCTCATGGCATGGTTTTTGTTCTGCAGAAATTTTGACATGGAAGCAGCAAATTTTCTGTGGTTCTCTTTGAAAAAATCAATCACGGGAATTATGTTTGGACTAACTATTTCTGATAGATTTTTTACTGTCTATTCTGTGACGGGTAGTTCTATGCATCCTACATTTACAACGAGCAATGGTAGCTTTCCTGCATTCTTGAAAGGTATGTATCCATGTAAAAGACTAGGTAGAACTAAAGGATCAAATGTTGAAGAAATAACTAGTTTGTTCATGATTTACACCTTTTGATACCCACCAATAACTTGACCACAGGTGACATTGTGCTGGTTGAAAGGTTCTGGGATGATAAACTTTCACACGGAGATGTAATTACCTTCAAGTAAGTTATGAGATGTGGAACATCATTTAGCTTTCACTAGGGTTTTCCTTTTGACTGGAATACCACAGGTAATGCAGATCTAGTTAATAAGTTGGACATCTATACGTTATCAATTTGCTTTTTCCTTCCTTCTGAAATTGAACTATAAACTAGTGCCAAATGAGTTGTCCTTTAGAATTTGATTTCTTAGTTCAAGGTTGTTAATTTAACCGTAGTCTGTTACTTCCTTTCAATTTCAAAAACAATTGAGAGTCCTGTTGATAAGCCAACAAAAGGAAAAATAATTTATCTTCATCATTTATAGGGACATTGAAGGGGAGCTTTGGCGCAATGGTAAAGTTGCTGCTTTGTGACCTAAAGGTTATGAGTTCAAATTCTAAAAACAATCTCTTGCAAAAAAAAAGCAGAGTGAGGTTACGTACAATGGATTCTTCTCCGGGACCCCGCATGGCAGGAGTTTCATGCACCGGGCTGTCCTTTTATTTATAGGGACATTCATTGATCTATTACATCTTCTTGATGCACCATATCTTGAGTCATAGGCAGATTTCTTCCTCGCCATTTGGTACCCTGCCATCTTGGTCAATACTCTAAGTTTCTTGTTGGTTTCTTTTGCTAGAAATATAAAGGCTTATATCATCTACTAAGACTATAGCCCTCCCAATATATCACCTCAGTTATTATTCAAAGAGGCAAATAGTTTGAAATCCTAAATTATGAAATACCAAACTTATAATGTTGAAAGGGTTAATGAGATGAACTGTAACCTACTCTGATCCTAGCATTAGTAAAATAAATTATTGACCATCACTCCGATCTCTTGTTGATCCATTCTCTTGTTCTCACCCTTTGGTTTTTTACAGGTCTCCAACTGATCACAAGAAGGAATTTGTTAAAAGATTAATTGCATTGCCAGGTGATTGGATGCAATGTCAAAATTCTCATGATATAGTGAAGATACCAGAGGGTCATTGTTGGGTTGAGGGTGACAATAGGAGTTCTAGTTTGGACTCGAGACATTTTGGCCCTGTGAGATACCTTTTCACGACTTACTTTCTTATTATTTTCCTTGCTAGTTAACTGGAGATTCATGTAGCTAAATAATAGATTTAAACATCTAAACTATAGATTAATGCATGTACCTCGAGTACTTCCTGCAGCACATATATTGATGGTGCAAGCGTATGCAGTATAGTGCAATACCGAAATTTAGTGATCTTGCTGGACCTGAATATAAGATGTTGAATCAGTACGTCCGACATACCCAAAGCAACATTTTTTCTCTATATTTTATGTAACTTTTTCATTGTTTATGCTATTAATCGTCTATCACATGGTAACTATCAAATCATCCAATGTCTGTCTAAGCCTGGATGAAAAGGATTGAGGAGGATTGCCTTAGAACATGCACAGCCAGCATTTAAATTTCTCTACTTGAAATGTTGATAATTACTTGGTAACTGTCAGATCCCTTTACATCTGGGATACAAGTTTTATTTACTTTTAGCAGGTCAGGTTTCACATATTGGGGACATTTTGAATTCCTACGGTATCAATTTTGTTTCTTATTCACCACGCTACTTCTGAGTATCAATATGTTTAAGAGGTTTGCCTTTAAAAACAAAAGAAAAAAACTGAATCAGTATACTTTTTTTCGGTCAAATTGCTTATAAAATTTTGATTTGTCAGGATGTGTATCCTTCAAGGTTATTGATTGTTATAGATAAGCTTGCGTGTAAACTTTGAATTGCAGTGAAAATTTTTGAAGGTTCGCCAAATTCATTACTCAAAAGGAGAGTCTGCAGTGATATTTGAAGCATAATTTCATTCTTTTTTTCTTTTGATTACCAAACCATCAAGAAAATAACTAAACGCCAATTGCGTTGGGAGAATAAGAACCTTGTGTTGATATTGCCATGAAAACTCATGAATTGCAGCAGATATTAAGAGATTTAACTAGTAACTCCAAAAAAAAAAGGATAGTGTTCTTGAAGATTGATGTACTTTAGCCTTTTCTTATTGCTTCAGTTTTATCAGCTTTGGCATTGAGCCAGTTATATGTGAAGATCGATGACTGACACTCTCTGCTTGTGCAGATACCTTTAGGCTTAGTTCGAGGGAGAGTGACCCACATAATTTGGCCGCTGAAAAGAATGAGCAAAGTGGAGAGAAAGGTTGTAATGAACAGAGTCTATCGAACTTGAATTATTTTATCATTGAGCTTTGCTACAAGTTGTACCTTGATATCATCCGTTAGGTTATTGGACCTCCAAATTTTCAGGCTACATCACAGCCAGTGAATGTAATTTTGCAACATATCTTGTTTCACAAAATGTACTTTTTTTGTGTAATTCGGAATTTTGAAAAACATCTAAAAGTCCTAAATAATTAATTCTCCGAATAACACAGAGAAAAAAAAATGATAATACCGACAGTTTAGTGTATTAATAACCATGCTCATGGAGAATTCTGTTTTCGGCGAGTTTGGTGTATTTTCTGGCGACAGACAAATGGGACGCACTTGGTCGATCGCCGTGCTAAATCATGTCTAGCCGTACACAACTTCCAGTGGCGAGTGGACGGTCCAGATGGTCAGATTTTGTTTTTATATCGCCATCGGTGACCCTGACGGCTTCTCTCTCTATAAGTCGGATGTCGCAATAGCAGCTGCGTTTCTTGCCCGCTTCTCGTGTCGCACTGGGAAAGAGGAGAGAGAAAGACTGGACAGTCGCGGAGGAGCCCTAATCCGTGCCGATATCTATTCTGGTGTGACCGATTGAAGAAACAATCGCGATGGTGTTGCTCGAGTAATCAAATCGAACGGCGGAATAGAAGGGCGGCTTTTGGCCCCCTCTTGGCGTTGGAATCTTGGAAACTTGAGTTATTCGGCACTTTGGGCGGTGGACAGAACAGAAAAGTGCGGTCTTCCGATTCCTTTTCTCGGCTTCACTGCTTTGATTGGCCGGGGCGGGTTGTGGGGAGAGAGAGAGAGAGAGAGAGAGAGGAGGAGGAGGAGGAGGAGGAGGAGGAGGAGAGGAAGGGGGATAGGTCTAGTGAAGTGAGGAGACGAGGGTTCGTGGATGGATCCTAAGGTGCTGGATGGCATCATCCAGAGGCTGCTGGGAGTGAAGGGGAGCAAGCCAGGGAAGCAGGTGCAACTCCTCGAAGCAGAGGTCCGGCAGCTTTGCCTAGTGTCCAAGGATATATTTCTGCAGCAGCCCAACCTCTTGGAGCTTGAGGCACCTATTAAGATTTGTGGTAAGCTCTATTGTTTTCTTTTTTTCGTTATCTTGGCGTGAGTTCAGTAAGATGTTTTGATCTCGTGAATTTCGAGGAGGGCGGAAAAGCTACTGAAATTTAACTAATATCTTCGATTAAGCACAAAAAGTGTCCTTTTGAGGCAGCGTTATGTCATGTGTTCTAATTCAAGTTAGTTGAATAGCATAGATATTGCACACTATTCAGGTCAGGTTTTTTCCTTGAATGTCCCCTGCTTAAATTATTTAATTAACACCTTGGTTTCCTTCTCGAGTCAACGTATGACGGAGATGCCAGGAAATTGCTGTTACTGGTCACTTGACACGCCAGAAGATTCCTGAAATTGCATAATGAAAAATTATCAACGAAAATACATTAAAACATTGAATATTCTTTTGAATGATTGAGGTGAGATTTTGCATTGTTGTCATATATATGAACTTTTCAAAAACAAATGCTGGAGGTGTATGATGGAATAACTGTGTAATAAATCTACAATTGTTGGCAAATATGTAGTGCATATGCATAATGTATTAATAAATGCTTATTTTCACCAAAAAAAAAATAAATACCCATGTAATTGACAACAAAGTTGAAAGTAACACTTACCAATAGGAAAAAGAAGCATTCAAATGGTTAATATCGATAATCTTCTTTTAGGATGCCTAACATTAAATTCCTCAAAAACCATTAAATTTCCCTTTTGTCTTGCTCATAACAAGTTATGATCCATCAATTTTTGGTTATGATATACAGAATTTGGACCTCTTCAATGGAAATTGCTAATTCACTGTTTAAGCCATTGCAATTAATTACATTTCCTAGCTATATTAAAGCGTGATCTCTTTTTATACTAACCAACCAATGATTTTTTGTCTTCCTCATCATGCCATTTTTCAACTTAGGCAGCTATTTCCTTCCATTTATTGATTCTTTATATTTGTGTTAAATCAGCATATACTGCATGATCAGTGGCTTTTTCATGTTAAACTTTAACACTTTCTAAAGTCGTTAAGTTGGGATGAACTAAGAAACCAGTTTAGGTGGATGAAACTAAATTAAAGCATATATGATTCTATATGTGTATTTCCAAGGTATACAATGCAGTGAAGCACTGTTTATGCATATATATATGTATGTGAGGTTGAAACATTGTATATACCATTTTTAATGGTCATGTCCAATAAGTATATTATATGTGTAGAGGATCTATTTGTAAAAATAGGAAGGTTTGAAGTATATGATAAAATGTCTAATCCAAGATGGTGGAAGACATAGTTAGGCCTATGGACAAGTACAACTAGACTTTACTTGATTTGCATTTAAGTTGAATTATTTCTTTCAGCTGGATATCACAAAATGAAAGCCCTCGCATGTTAGGTTATTCCTATGTTTTTCAACTATTTTGTTTTGGTACTGGTTTCCCTTGACTTATATTAAAGTTCTTCAACTTTCCATTTACCATTGTCGTTATGTAAATTATAGTCAAACATAAAATTCGTTGTTTTCTATTCACATTTTCTTTTATAGGCATGTTCTACCATGTGAACAATTATTGGGTTTTAGTTCCTGTTTGATAATTATTTTTAGTAGTTTATAAAATCTGCAACTACTTTCTTTGAATTCATATACACACTTAAATTTATGGATTTGAATAACAAGTTGTTGGAAACTGGGTTTAAAATGAGAGTTTGTTGTTTCACTGGATATATTATCTTGATTTGATTATTTTCAAACATGACTTGTTTTTTTCTCATCTAAACAGGTGATATTCACGGTCAGTATTCGGACCTATTAAGACTCTTTGAATATGGTGGATTGCCACCTCAAGCCAATTACTTATTCTTAGGGGATTATGTGGACCGAGGAAAACAAAGCCTTGAAACCATATGCCTTCTTTTAGCCTACAAGATTAAGTACCCAGAAAATTTCTTTCTTTTGAGGGGCAATCATGAATGTGCATCAATAAATAGAATATATGGGTTCTACGATGAATGCAAACGCAGGTTCAACGTGAGACTGTGGAAGGTTTTCACTGATTGTTTTAATTGCCTACCTGTGGCCGCTCTTATTGATGAAAAAATCCTATGCATGCATGGAGGTCTTTCTCCAGATTTGCATAATTTAGACCAAATTCAGAATCTGGGACGCCCTACTGATGTGCCAGACAGTGGATTGCTTTGTGATCTTTTGTGGTCAGATCCGAGTAAAGAGGTCCAAGGGTGGGGAATAAACGATAGAGGAGTTTCTTATACCTTTGGCGCCAATATAGTAATAGATTTTCTTCAGAAGCATGACCTGGACCTTATTTGTCGTGCTCACCAGGTTAGAGAAGAGTTTCTCTCTGACTTACTCCCTAAGTACCCTCTCCTTTTAAACTATCCTGTGAAATTCATGGATAACAAGTTCAGCTTAACCTTTGTTATTAGGTGGTGGAGGATGGATATGAGTTCTTTGCTGATAGGCAGCTTGTAACAATCTTTTCAGCTCCAAACTACTGTGGTGAATTTGACAATTCTGGTGCTATGATGAGTGTGGATGAAACTTTGATGTGTTCATTCCAAATTCTGAAGCCTGCAGCTTTGGAAAAGAAAAAGTTCAGCTTTGGTACTGCATCTAGAATTGGAACCCCTTGGTAAAGTTGTTGCAGACAGAAAGGAATTCATTCTGTGGGATTAAGGTACTGAGAATTTTATTTTGATCTGGATCAAGGTTCCTGAAATTTTCCTTCACGGCAGTTAAAGCTAGAGTTAGAATCCAAGTAATTAAGCATGAGCTTCTTAATTATTAATTCTAGGAATACAAGAAAAGTAAACCTTTTTCATGAAATAATGTATCATTTTATAAATTTGCTTTGTCTTTCTCGTGTAAGTACACTAAAAACCCAGGTTAGGTGGGGAAATTCCTTTCCACTCTATCCAAATCAATTCGATAAGAAAAACCATGTCCAAAATCTTGATAAGTTTGTAAATGGTTGTGTTTGACATGGTGGATTGGAGAATGTTTCTTTTCTTTTATTAAGACTTGAGCAAAAGCATCTAATAGTCAGTTATGATGAAATTATTGTTTAAGAACTGTCGAGAGTAAAGTTTTCACTTTTTGTTTAGTAATCTGTACTCTTTTGAAGAAACTTGTAGACTTCCATAACTATCTTATCTGTTAGCGAAGAGTGGTTTGTTTAACCTAGTGCATAAATTGGTACAATCAGTTTATATCCTTTCAAGTTGTATTTAGATAGGTCATGAGCACTAAGTGTTGGCTTGCTATTATTATTTGAATTTGGAGAATCTAGTAGCTTTATAGTTTGTCATCCGAAGATTTGCTCATCTCTTCTGTTTCTTTGGGACTAGATGCGTTTCATCTTAGCAAAGTCATCAGGCTTATGGCGTTTTGTTGTACTGTTAAAAGAGAGCTCTTGACTTTAATGACCATTATTGTACTTTTTTTTCATTCATGATACCAGAAGATTTGCTAATCTCTTTTGTTTCTCTGGGACTAGATGCATTTCACCTTAGCAAAGCCATCTGGTGTCTTTTTGTACTGTTAAAAGAGAGCTCTTGACTTTAATGACTGTACTTGTCTACATTCATGGTACCAGAAAATGGCTGTTATACCCTAGACGCTCAAATTGAATTGAATTTCCAACTAAAATAGTAATTAGATTGTTGTATTCATTTCCTCAATTTATTCACTTGAGCGACTTACTTAGATTTGCGGGAGAAAGCTTTTGAAGCTCTTTCAAAACTCAAGCTTTTTCTTTTCTAATTGATTGGAAAAGCAGTGTCAGAAAGGCACCAGCCGCAATTCTGTTTATTCTTCTGCATCGATTCTAAGAACTTCCCTTCTGCAGCTGTTTCTTCTGGCGACCAGCAATGGCATACTGTCTACCGATTGCAAATTGCTCACTGAAAAGGGTTACAGCAATATGTGATGTCAGTGGCCTTAAAAGTATTCTTGGCCATTTAGATTTTTGGCATTGCCTTTGTTGTAACGTTAATGTATAATAGTCACAATTAGTTTTAGCGTGCTTTAATTTCATGAATTGTTAATTTGCATGATCCATGTAAATGGGGTTTATGTTCCTTAACTATGGTATGTATCTCCAGTAATCGCTTATGATATTATCGTCAACGCCTTGATGTTGGTTCAGCCAAACGCAGTTTGCTTTGTGTAGCCATCTGGAAAGTCAATTTAAAGCTGGAAAACTACTCTGAAGCCTCCTGTCTGCAACAGTTGCAACGATGGCTCACTTAAATAAGTATCGTTTACTTCAAAAA
>JBAMHZ010086812.1:0-16764 GCA_037177395.1 Alpinia galanga | reverse complement strand
CATATTAAACCGTGTATTACCTTTTCCTAGTGGATCACCTTAGAGGCAGTTGTACTCGAGGCGCTTAAGGAATCTGTTCAACCATAGGAGGAAGTGCCTTAATATAAGCAAATAATTCCTCTATTTACATAGGAGAGGACACAAAGATATCTTGTGGTACTACTCCCATTGTATATGCAACACCAACAATATAGGATATGATAACCATACCATTGTTAGTTGCATTTGTACTAACTGAGGTAGAATGACCAGTGTCATCTTCCTCAAAAGGTATGTCTCTAAGTTTAGTGCTCCCACTGTCCTCAATGAACTTAGCATTTTCCGTTTCAAAAAAGGATCTATTTAATGAGTTGTAAAATTTAAAGTCCTTTGACCTTTCAGAATACTCTACAAAATGACAATTAATAGTCTTTGTGTCCAATTTTCTTTTATTAGGCCTAGCCTAAGCTGGACAACTCTAAATGTATAAATGTCTAATGCTAAACTTCTTACTTGTCTATAGCTTATATGAAGTTTTACTTACTACCTTATTGGGTACTCTAATGAATAAGTAAACTGTAATCTTGAGTGCTTCTTCCCATAAGAACTTCGGTAAAGAAGTAAAATACATCATACTTCTCACTATATCCTTTAGGATCCGGTTCCTTTGCTTAGCTATACTATTCTGATAAGGAGTACCAGACATGGTGTATTGAGTCACAATCACACATTTAGAAAGATAATTGACAAAAGGTCCTTGACGTTGTTCACTGAATTCATTATAATGATTATAATATTCATCTTTACAGTTGGATCTTACAGCTTTGATCTTCTTGCTTAGTTGATTCTCAACTTCAGCTTTGAAGATCTTTAAACATGTCTAAGGACTGTGACTTCTTATGCAAAAGATACAAGTATATCAGGAGTAGTCATCAATAAAATTGATAAAATATGTTTGTCCATTTCAAGATCCTTAGGGAATGGTTTACATATAACTGTATGTATTAATTCTAAAGTGCTACTACACTGACTTGTACCTTTATTCCTTTTGTTGGTTATTTTTCCTTTAACACACTGTATGCAGATATTAAAGTTTGACATTTCAAGGGAATGGAAAATTCCTTGTGACATTAACCTTTCTAGGCATTGTTTAGATGTATATTATAAATGCTTATGTCACAACATGGATGAATCATCATTAGTCAAATTGTATTTGTACCTATACTATGCATTATTACATTATCCGACAGAACATGGATAGTCGTTTGTCCTTCTTTTCTCTCTTGCGGAGATTACACTCTATATATAGAGCTAACTCTGATCCGTTAACAACCCATAAATGCTAATGATATGGGTTCAACGGTTTTACACATTATGGTTTTACATCTAATAACATAAATCCGCGATCAAAATCATAATTAGATCACTTAATCGGATTCAAACCAATACGATATAATTGAATGTGTTACAGTAATCACATGTAAACCCACCACCAACACGAAAAACTTATCTAGATTAAACTCCTCCTTTAATCTCATGGTGCTTGACAAGATGCTATAACAGAAAATCAAGCTTTTCTTGAAATGGCCAAATGCACTTATTACTGTCCTGCTGGTAGTTTTTAGTTTTTGTATTATGATCGACTTCGTTTCAGGGACAGAAGAGCATTCCTAAAAGGAAGGCTGGCTCATCTGCTGGTTTCAAGAATCGAAAAGGTGATGACTGACTCTTCGAAGTGAAGATGAAGATTCAAATGGTGAAGTTGATAGACTGAAGCGGAAACGGGGAGGGAAGATGTCGGGTTGTGGCCGAGGGCGAGGACAAGCACAGAGAGCTCTAGCCGAGGAAGAGGGTCCTGCTGGTTCCAGCAGAAGATGAATGTTCTTCACCTGAGATTTCCTTCTCCATTGGAATTGACTGCCTTCTTTCTTCAACAGTGTCCTCAGCAATCTTCGATGGTCATGCTCATTTATACAAATTATGAATTGCGTTCATCGGCAAGGATGAGCTTTGAGGTGGTAGATCTACTGTATATTTTGTTAGTTTATCAAACTTATGTTGTTGTTAAGATCCTCCTTTTTATGCATTTGATGCTTACGTGAACAAAAACTTGCTGGTTGTTGAGGTTCGTTGTAGTGTTCATCTATGTGAATACAAGTGATGGTTTGCATTATAAAGCTTGGAATTACTGATAGAACCATGGTTTGAGCACCCCTTAAGTTCACCTATAATTCAACCAATCGAGCAGATCATTCCCCCCCCCCAGTCTGGCTTAATTCTTCTTATTATTATCTTCGTATTGTTGAGTTGTTTGATACTTTTTTTGTTACTTGTTCAATTGACTACAGAAGAATGCATAGTTGTAAAACCTTACGCGCAAAATGTTGAATAAAAAAAATACATTTCATTTACTAAATATATTCTTCTAAAAAAGGGTGATTTCCGTCGTAGAGTCCTTTTTCAAAAGTTCCATAGTAAAAAGAAAGAGTAAATCATGATCATTTCAACGTTTGAACACAGTATTTTCTTTAACCCTTATTCACTTTTATAATTTTATACTGTGTTAGTCATTAGATTTTGCTTACGGACACTGTATTCTTAATTTATTATAGGATATCTCACGTGATAAAAAAATTACCATTTGAATGAGAGGAGAACAACGTTGAAATGTTAAAATGAAAGAGTATGCGTTTCTAGTTTCTAATTTATAAAAAGTGAATTATAATATTCTAAATTACAAGAAAAAGTTAAAATAGATAAATTATGAGAGAAATAAAATATTCTCCTAAAACTTATTATGAGATCAATAATTTAATGTTTTTAAGTATTTAAATCGGATTTAATTTAATTATTAGATTGATATTTTATTTTTAAAAACCCTGAATTATTAAAAAAAAAGTCGCAAACTAACAATATTTAATTCGCTAATATATTTGTGAGGATCCTGCCAAACGAGCAGTAATATCTGGATTAAGGTTGTGGTTCCAATAATATTCTGGAATTTCTTTTTTTTTTTTTTGTCTCATCTTTTTCTCTTCGTTTTCTTCGACTTCCAGCACCGCCTTACATCCCATGAACCCTAGCCCTAAACCGAATCCGATGGCCAGAGAACCGCCCCAATTGCTGAATTCTAGCAGCCAGTCGTGAGCCGTGATGACGGTTCAACTGCCGCCACAGGTGGCCGGAGAGCGGCCTACCTCCTCGGCAGTCTCCGTGCCCTCTGCCCGCCGGAGTTCCCTTCCCTTCGTCCGTTTAATTAGCAGAGAGGATGATCCTCCTCCGATTTCTACTTCCTCATGGCTCGAGATACGTCTCTTCTACGTCCGAGTCTCTCCTTGCGCCTCTTCCGCCGCCCCGCCCTTCCTCGCCCTCTCGCACCTCCGCCGAGACCGGGGCACCGCCCTCGAGATAAACGGCGCGCGCATCCCCGCATCCGAGCCTACGACCATCCACCTCCGACGCAACCGCGCCGATCGTGATGCGGCGGATGTGACGTACATTAGTACCGACGGCGTTCGCCTTACCGGAGCTATAGATTTCGAGGTAAGCGATGATCGGGGCAATCTCATCCTATGTGTCTCGTTGGACAGGATGGATGCACGTTGGAGCAACGGGGCGATTGGGTTCGACCACCATCAGTTACCATCGTCAGAGAGAGATCCCAAAACAGGCTGGAGCATGGATTGCTACTTAGCAGCTTCAATCGGGTCTTCTATTTTCCTGCAACCTCCTAATTCTGGCCTACCATCATCTCACTCCATCGAGGTCTACGTTGCTGGGTGTTTTGCTGGTGTTCCTTTGATTCTCACGCAGACTATTCAGCTCAGTCCCAGATCGGGTCCTGTTAGGCTGGCAACATTGGACGCAATCCCAGAGGATGAAGAAGCGACAGATGGAGAGCCAGCAAAGAACGAAGGCTTGGAATCTAATGAAATCTCACCATCATCGACGGTAAGCACAAATTTGAGTTTTTTCTATATCTGGACATTTAATTGGAGATTTCTGGTTTAACGCACCTCTTAAAAAGAGCTACGCCAATTTTAGTTATATATTCATGTAAAAATGCTGAATTCATTTACGAAGGTTGGATCTTTTTTTCATCATCTCATCTGATACAGAACTAGTGTTATCATCCGACCATAATATATTAAAATATTTTGATTTGTTTAACAATTTCGGACTAGTTAAGGCTTATTATTCCTATTTCCATACCAGCAGACCTGCTATGCTTCAATTACGCCATTGTTAAACAATTTCACTAATAAAAGACGCCCTCGAATTTAAGTTAATCATGGGATGGCACGGACGGTCATATGGCGGTGTGGCTGTCTGAATGTTTGCATTAAGTTATACAAAATCTAACATTTGATGGCCCACTGCATCTGTAGGTCGATAGTCTGTGTTGGAGCTAACAATTGGACATTTTGTTTCTTCAACAGCATGCTTTGAGATTCAGCATACATCAGCTATATTTGATTTCATGGTTATCCTTTGCTTTTTATAGGAGCTCAATGTGTTTAATTTAATTATATAATGTAAGTTATGGGCCAAACTAAGAAAATAGTTTTTGTTTGGAGATACTGTATGATAGCTGAACGTGCCACTCTCAATTATCATTGAAGAATTTCTTGCTATTTCCTAGTTTCTCCATTAATATGTTTATGCCATCTGCATCAATTGATTCTACTTCTTGTATGTCTCCTTGATCATTGGTGTTATTATGTTTTGGTTGCTCTATCATGTTTAAGATTTGTTTGCATCGAATCCTTTTTATTTGTCATCAAAATTAGAATCTCTATTTTGGTGATTATTTTGCTTATCATTAAAACTTGATTGCCATTCCAGAGTATAAGCCTAGTCTGTCATGGTGTCTACATTATGCTTCTAGAAAAACAATACAAGAATACATTTCTATCTAGTTTTCAAAAGAGTTCTTTGCCAATAATTTTATTATTCTGTATTTACCTTTTGATTCTATTTGCTGCAGCAGTCGTAGTTAATTTCTCTGTTTAATTGCTCCTAATTGCCCAAGCTATAACTGAGGTGCACTATGTTTTTTTTTTTTTTTGATGCTTTGCTATGTCATAATCACTTCAATTTTGAACAAATCTGTTATTCAATCTTTGTGGTCTTATTTGACTCCACTTATTATTTACAATGCTTCTAATGTTAATAATAAAGAACAACAATGGAGGCTTGGCCGATGCAACTTTTTCAAGAGAAGGCATAAAGATTATGCGCATCACATTTCCCTATTTGCTCCTTCCACATTCCCTTTTCGATCAACATATTAGTTGGTAATTCCAGATTGTTCAGTGCTTGATCAATCTAAAACCTTTGCAGGCGGCAGAGAATGAAACTGACGACTACAATGCAACTATGGCTGTCAAACACAGCTACAATCCTGAAGGTTGGTACGACGACGACGATGGACAAATATCATGGTTTAATGCAGGTGTCAGGGTTGGACTTGGAATAGGCCTTGGAATGTGTGTGGGGATAGGGATTGGCGTCGGACTTCTCATGAACTCGTACCAGGCAACTGCTAGAAGTTTCAAGAGGCGTTTCTTTTGAACCATCTACCAAAGCAACATGATCGTTGGCAACAGGAAAAAAAAAAAAAGAAACTTCCTGCAGAATCAAAATAACTAAGCATTTTTTGTTTCTTGCACTCTTAGTATGTTTCAGTGACACTGGTTGTAACTAGTGTAGTCGATGTAGATATGAGTTTTACCTTGCACATCCTTTCTATAGAGCCTCATGTATCTGGTGCAATGTATTATGTATATTATACCATGTAAGTTTTGCATCATTTGTTTATGTTTTTTCAAACTGTCTTCATGTACGAGACTGTTGTGTATGAGTCAATGACCATGTAAGTTTTGTATCGTTTGTTTATGTTTCAAACTGTCTCCATGTACAAGACTGTTGTGTATGGTCGATCCATAATTTGCTAATTTTATATAAATAATTTGATTGCTATATTGATAGACTTTTTTTTTATTTTAATTCAGCTGTTCTGATTTTGTCCCATTAATTTTGAAGATAGATGATTTTTTGTTATTTTCTTTTGTGCGCGTTGTTCAAACAGTGGTTTGTGTGACTTATCTCTTTTCTTGTATCAATTATCAATCAAATTAACATGTAAATTTATTATAAATTATTTTTTAGAAAACATAATTTAGGTCTATTTATTATATACGGGTTTTATAGTTTGTGAATTATTAAAAAACACAATTTAACAATAAAAATATATATTTTGAAGGAAACTTTGGAATACACTAGAGTAATTGCCATTTTATTTTCTATTTCATGAATATCCTATTTCCACTTTATTTGATGTAAATTGCATCTCTCAATAAGGTCCCTGCCGTTGCTCGTGCCCTTGCGGCTTTCGCCATCCTCGTCGCCTCCAGATCCTCCGCAGTCAGCCAACCTATCAAGGTTCGTCTCCGTCCCGCTTGGGGCATTCTCCGCTTCTGATTATCGTGCGACAGGGCTGCATTGCAAGTTGCGAGTCTAGCTTTTCCCGCAACCGCACGACCTTCAACGATTCCAACCGACTTCCTCCAAGATCAGTTCGATCTGAGGTACCATAGACGAATTCTGATGTTTTTATGGCAGTTTTTAGAGCAGATCTCGGATCCGTTTTTGTCGATCCAGATATAGATCGGCCGATTCCGCGAACCCTTATCTAAGCCTAATATGATGACAGAAAGTTTAAAGTTGAGACCAAGTTGCTTTCTTGCAGATTATGGCTACCGTTCGAAGTTTGAAGATCAAGACAGCAACTTGCAAGCGCATCTTTAAGGAGCTCCGTTCGTATGAGAAAGAGGTCGAGAAAGAAGCTGCCAAAACTGCTGATATGAAAGAAAAAGGAGCGGATCCTTACGATCTAAAACAACAGGCAATTTGCTTCCTTTTTCCCTTTGTTTCTCTCTGCCCTATAGCGCCACACTATTTTGCGGCCTTAAGTTATTGCATAGTTACAGAAAATTGTTTAAAATGATACCTTCTCTTCATTATGAACATACTAGTCAATTCTCTTCTTTATAACCCTGGAAACTTTTCTCACCAATAGATCGTTGCTAATATTGTTATTTAGATGCTATTCTTAATACAGTTTGGAGTTTCATTACTGATTACTGATACCACTTGCGATGATATTTTTGTTGGTGATAATGACTTTATTTAAACATGTGAATTTCTTGTTATTTTTACATGTTCTGTATAAGCTATTATAATTTGCTTTTTTGATTCATGCCTAGGTTTTCCATTTAATGATAACTGCTCACAACTTGGGTGCTTTTGGATGATCCTCATCAGTTGGATGAGCTGAAGTATTTAACTATCTTCCAATTGCATTTTCAGTTACAAAACACATGAGAAGGTTCTCGTTCTGATGCTTAAGTTAGGTTCTTGACCAATCAGAAATGTATCTTAAATCTTATGAAAATAGAAAGCCTACTTTTAGTATGATTTAATTAAGCACGGAAAAGAGAAAGGATAAAGGATGAGGTAAGGTTGAAATCCGGAGAAAAAATGGAGGGGTTTGACAATATGTCACGAAGAGGGGAGTTTAGAAGCTGATGGAGTCATGCATATGGGAAAAAAGATTATTTCATTTGTGTGAATCACATTGATCCCCTTACTCTACAATCTACATCCCAACAGACATCCAATTGTTACTTCAATCAGTTTATCAGGTTCAATTTTTCTTACTTTGCCATCTTGCTGTGAAAAAAAAAAAAGATTGATTGTATAAAATGGAAAGTAGAAAACATTTGAAAGTTCAAAGCAAGAAAATATGGAACATGACTGAGAAAATTGTTGTTTATTGTTGAGCAAGTACATTACTACATTTAGTAACATGGCGAACTATGGTTGAAGAAGGATCCTAGCGAAGAATCCTTTGGGGAAACAAAAGGCAGGCCAGGTGGTATGGGTGAAGGATCCTATCATTCTTTTCGTATTTTCTTTCAAAAAAGTTTCTTTGTTATCATGAAGTATATATTGGTTTTATTTTTTACTTTAGTATTTATGCACTCATAAAGTTGCTGCTTTGTGATCTAGAGATATGAGTTCGAATCTCGTAAACAACCTCTTGCAAAGTAAGATAAAACTGCATATAATAGACACTTATCTGGGACCCACATGGTTGAAGCTTTGTGCACCGGACTATCCTTTTTTAATATTTATGCACTTGTCTACTGAATGGATAAATTTTATACTTTCACATTCGCAATATCATCACTTAGCAGCCAATGGATCAAATGGATAGAAAAGTTAATGTCAAAATAAACATGTTATCTCATTTTATCCTTTATAATAATTAAATTATATTGTAAAAAAAATAGTCTAGAATATCTAACAACCAACCCAAAAAAAAAGTGATTATATGATTGTATAACCAGTATCTTTGCATTATCTTAATGGAAGCTATACTGTCTAATGCAAGATTTTCATTAGACCATGCCAAAGCTTGCCCATGGATGTCTGATTCCAAGGAGTAACAGATTCTTCTCTTTGGTTTTCAATAGACATCTGATCTTGTACCCTCTCATTATGAGTAGGCACCGGCAGCGAGAACATATCTTTGCTCATCTTCATCTTTTTCTCTTTTCCATTCCTTCTCCCAGTATTTTTCCTGTTCCTTTGCTCCTTTAACTGCTCTTTTCTTATTTTCTCTGTTCTTCTTCTTTCTTTATACTTGAATTGTACTTTGGCAAGTCATAAAAACATTCATGATAATAATCATTTTTATGTGCATTAGTTCAGAATTTTACTTAAATTTTTTGATTTATAATTAGTTTAGTTTCACGCATGTTTAGCATGGTTTTACATATATAACGATGAATGATATAGAACATGAATTTTATTTGATTGGCGTGTGCTACTGACTATGAACTGGAATTTAATTTAATATGGTGTAATGATGATACTTTTCCATATATAAAGAAATAGAATGCTTAATTTGATGAGAACTACTAAGTGCACAGGGGTGTCTTGCTTTACTGGGGATGGTGCCTAACTTTGGTGTCTGAAAGACATTGCATTATGTATGCTGTACAGAATCCCATAGTTAAAGCTGACAAATGTATTCAATTAAAGCCAATAAAAAGATGCGAGCAATAAGATAGTATTGGACCTACACATTGTCCAGACTTCAAAATCACAATAAATCATGCATTCCTAAATGCAAATTGGTGTTTCATTTGATCAGGATGGTATCTTGGCTACTCATGTTTTTTTTTTGTTTAAGAACTTTATTTATGCTTCACACCATTATTTTCTATGGTCCTTGCGATACAAGAGCAAAGAGTCGGTACTTATCAGCTTACCTAATAATTACTGGGTGTGACAAATCGATTCAATTTGACTCTTTATCATGAATGAGCAGGAGAATGTGTTGGCAGAGTCAAGAATGATGATCCCAGATTGCCACAAACGGCTTGAAACGTCTCTTTCCGATCTAAAAGGAATATTGGTAGGCGAACTTCTGAAACTAGTATGATGATCCTATTTTCTGTAATGTATAATTGTCCCTTTCTTATATGTTATTATTACAGGCAGAGTTGAAGGAACAGCACCTGCAAGGAGTGGAGATCGAGGAAGCTGACAGTACGGTTGTGGAAGTGGAAGCCTTTTTTAAAGCGGCAGATGAGTAGCATTATGTGCTACTATAACATTTGATATTGTCTAACGCTGATTGTCTTGGTGCCTTTCGGGCTTTAACTACTACTTTGAGTTTATGGATCTATTTTTCAGTAGCCAATTGATGTGAACTTCAGGCGGTCTTCTTAGATGCAGTCTTCTGCGCCGCAAGGGGAAGAAGCATTTGCTTTTAAATTACGCCGTTCTGTAATGCCTGATTTGCCCATGGCTATATATACCTGAAACTACTCGTTTCACTATAATAACCTCTGTCAAAGCGGAGGTTTAGGTAAATTAAAATCCTAAACACTATAATTACTAAGCTTAAGAGATTTTTTTAGGATAATCATCCAATATTTTATACAAAAATAATACTTTATGCAAAATAAATAACCGTTGGGTTGTTCTGGTTTTGCACAAAAGGAAATTGTTTTCCTAGAGTAAAGCCTGGACCCGTAGATCGAATGCGAGTGTTCATATCAAAACTCTGAAATATAAATTAAAATGTATTTTTTGCATATATTAAGAAAAGTAATGTTCCAATAGTAGCCCCTCAAATCATATTTTGACTTTATCTGGAACGATATCTTAACTCATGATCGTGATCATATTTTGGCAAACGTAATTCTGAGGATAAAAGCGAAACTGGGACCTGAATCCTTTTTTTTTTCCATGAGATTTATGAATTTTTAAGCCAGGGCTCTATTATAGCATTTTTAAACAAAGGGGTGTCCTAAGACTTCGCACTAAGAAGTATTTCTTATTCACTTCGTACAGATTGCAAGATACAATCACGAATTCTAGCAAGAATACAACATTAGAAATTTGATCCATTAAGAATTGAACATTTCCTAGTACAATCTTAAGCTTCACCAAAATAGATAATAATATCATTCACGGTTCATACAGTTTTGTTTTGGGAAAAAAAAGGCCCTCGGGCAACTACTCTTGCAGTTAATAACTGAAGTGGTTTACTAGTAATCAGAGTCTGTAGGCACCATACCCTCCTAGACTGGAAGATCCATAGCCACTAAGAGACGAAGATAGGTACCCTGAACCTGATAAGTTGGTGTAAGATGATCGGTAATCGGGGTCGAGGCTGCTATAGCTCCTGGATGCCAGTTCTTTATGCCCAGCTATAACATCCTGTAATAATGCGAGTCAATGACGGTGATACAGAATACTAATGGAAATGTTTCAGTGGCAAGTGCAGTTTCAGTTTTAGAAGCCAAAATTAAGAAACACGGAAAACCATAAGACTACCTCAAAAAGCTGCCGAGCAGTCTGAACCTGAGTCGAATTGCCTTTTATCTCGATTACTATGTCATCAGGTACAGTTCTACTTTCCTCGAGTGTAATAACAGCTCCACTTGTACGGCGTATGAATGATATATTTCCTCCTCCAATACCAATGATTTCCTCTGCATATGCAAGGGGAATCTGCATGGTTTGGGTGATCTGCAAAGCAAGAAAAGCTTACCAACAGAGAATGCATGGGTTCCAAAGAACACATTTAACAACTTGGCTCCTGAAAATTGATGCCTGTGTAGATCTGCATATGAATGCTATGGAACTACAAAAGCAGTTCATCTAGCAGGACAAGCATTAAGTCTGGATTAGCATCTAAAAACAACCTGAGAAATCAAAGAACTAGCTGCACGTCCTAATGCTGGAGTTCGTGTGGCGGAGGGATCTTGACCATATATTGATAGTCTAGCACGTTGGTATGGCAAATCAATTGGAGTTCTATTTTCCAGATGCAGCAAGTTCGATGAAACCGGGAAATCCTTTCCAGATCCAGTTTGTTGAACAGAATGAATCAAGGATTGTGTTTTATCAACCCAAGGCTCTTTTGCATGATCTGGAACTGCCGGTGGCACAATCTGGAAGGAGAACAATATGCTAAAGTGAGTTTCTGTTATTCAATAATAGCCTGGTTGTTCAAATTGTATAAGACTCGATAAACTCACACTCTTTTCAAACAGAGGCAGTATGCTGTGATCAACAAGAAATTTTCTGAGGTGAGCAAGTACTGCTTCGAGTGCTTTCAGAGCCTTTGCATTTTCACCTTGTATATCCACAATTCGTTCTTCTGCAGTTGCATAATATGGAAGTTCCTCTAGCAAAACAAGATTCAGGTTCAAGGTATGATCATGAAGAAAGGTAAAAAAATAAAAAAAATATAAAAAAATCATGATGGAAAGAACAAAGCCATAAACCCAGTGCATGTAGTGCTTGGCTAATTATTACTATTCAGATGATATTTTTAGGTATCCACTGGTTGAAACTTTTAGCTCGTTTCTTTTATGAAAAACAATGGTGTGGCATGGTTCCAGATATAAGAAGAATCTGGACGCATGTCCAAAGGCACCTAGGATTACAACGTGCACACCTTGAAGTATTGAGAACTTGATATTTCCAGTTCAAGGAAAATAAGAGGACTACACAGGGAGTCCATAAAACTTAGCACTTAACATATGAAATGGTCAGGCTAAACACCAAATTTATTATTTTGGTAGTACAGAAAATGGGGTGTAATATAACAACACTTCAGTTTGCTATTGCTTGTCAATTCTCTAATTGAAAAAAACACTACTGAGAATTTTTTTCTCCTTATAATTTAAAAAAATCCAACAGTAAATTTTAATTGATATATGTAAGGATATAAAGACAACACATAAGTGAGGTTATGTTCTTAGACAATTTAGGATCATTAGAAAATGTCCAACAGAATTTGTTCATAATTCAAGTGCTCAATAATTTGAATAATGTATCAAAAATCAATCCACACCTTTCATACTCTACAATCCATATTTTTGTATCTAAAATCTAAACAAAGCAACATTAATATTCATTCCAATAGAGCAACAGGAATAAATAACACTTTACTGTGCATTATGTTAGTTAAAAGGGAAAAAAAATTTATGTTATAGATTTAGGAAAAATCGATTTTCCAGAACTCCTACTTGTCATATGTATAAAAAAAGAAGAGTCTGAATGTACCTTTAGGCAGAATGCGCACACTAGCACCAGAATTTTCTTGAATAGCTTTAACTGAAGCACCTTGCCTTCCTATTAAAGAAATTGCTTGCGGTGATGCAATCAATAATTTAACTGAACATGGAGTAGATGGACCATCATCCTCTGAGATGTCATTGACACGCTTGAAGACTCTTAAAGCAGCATCCATTGCAGGTGATAATGCTGCCTCCAGTTCTTCTCTTGCTGATACCAAAACCTAAGTATGAAGGGCAAAACCACAGTAATTATCAAGACTAGCATTATACAGAATTGGACAACCCAAATTTAGAACATGAAAGATTGATCTCTCTAGGAGGTGGCTTAAATGATAAGTACAATTTGGAATCAGAGCAGCTCATGCTTCTTTTGTGACAGAAGCAAACTATTAATTACTTGGTAAGCACTTGAACTACTAATTGATCTCCTTCAAGCAACATAGAACTCCTTTAGTGTCACATATAAGGAAGTTTTTTTTTAGAATTTGAAGGATATTGTGTCAAAGGTGGTTTTCGATGGTAGGCTATAAAGCATCACGCCATCTAAGTACACCACTATAAATCTGTCAAGATGATATGGAACAACTGGATTCATCAAGGTGCAAAAGATAGAAGGTTCATTTGGTGAGTTCAAATAGCATCACTGAGAATTTAAAGCTTCATGGTGAGTCACATCATTAGTCTGACATAATTGATGGTCCAATATAATGTCAACGGTTAAAGTTTTAAAGTACTTTGCTCTGGAATAAGACATACGAGATAGTAGTTCTTCTAGTGATCTTGTTGAGTGCTCAATGGTCCCTAAAGAGTAGGGAGGGTGACAATTTGTGTTTTGCCGTGTTAATCATGTAATAAACTAGCCATGTCATTCAGGTTAAACAAAAACTAAAAGAGAAAATATTAAAATAATTACATATTATATATATATATATGTGTGTGTGTATATATATATAGAGAGAAATGATATACTACGTGACGCGTGCGCAACAGCTTCTCCACTGTCTAATCAAATGAGACTGTACAATAACGAGGAATGTATAGTGCTTCGTCTGCGCGTATTGTCGGAGCGCTTGTGCATCGTCGGAGCAATGGGTACTATAGCTCAACCCTTAAACCCGTCGGGATCATCACTGGCGTCCCTCTAGCCGAACTACGGCCGAATTTCGACCCGATTATGGCCGGAGTCGAAGTCAGACCGGACCGCAGCCGAATTCCAACCCGATTGCGGCTGCTAGCAGCTGTGGTGTTGGCGGCCGGATTCCGATTGGAATTTGACTAAATGGCGGCGACATTGCTGAGCTCGCCTGTGGAGAAGGCACTGTGTATTCCTCGTTACTGTGCAATCATGCACGGGTGGGCAAGAAATGGATGCTCAGGATATAACATCTTATATATATATATATATATATATATAAGAATATAAGATGTTATATTAACTAAAATTATTATTATTTTTTTAAATAAATTATCCTCATAAACATGTCATGTGTCAACTCATTTATATATTCAGCTTATATTATGCCATTTTAAAGTTTTGTCTCTATAATTGGTTTCCGAGTCAGGTTGTGTTAACCATTCATGTCTAATAATATCAGCTCCAAGTGTAGGGCTCATCCTTATGGCCGATGCTAGATTGAAGGGTAGTAAAATCCATGACAAGTAAGACATATGTTGATAGCACAGTAGGGAGAAACAAGAAGATGTCAATTTCTCTATCAGAACAAAGGCAGTGCAAGATGATTTTAAGGGCTACTAAAGAGGACAGAGAGTGGAGGAATGGAGCAAGCATCATTGACAACTTTAATACCCCTTAATGTAACACGATAGAGGAAAAGCATGACAAAGAAAGATAGGATATATCTAGCTCAATTAGCGATCTCAAAATAAGGGTCCTTAGTCAATATCGTAAAGTAAGGAAGAGAGCAAACAAAATTCTAGGAATCTTTAGACATCAAACAATAATCTAGTCTTCTTAATAGACTTTAAACCTCAAATAAAATATACCAAAACAAATTATGAATTAAATGGAATTCACCGATTCTAATTTTATAATATAAATAAAAAATAATTATTAAACCCAAGTACAATCTAGACCATAAAGGATCTAAACCTTTGAAACAATCAAAAACATTTGGACAAGTTTCCCCCTGCAATAACTTCCTCATATACTCTTTTTACCTGCCACCAAAGTCACCTTATTCGCATCAACCATCTTCCCAATATGAGGGCAAGAAGTTGCTGCCAAAGTCAAATGAAACACATTGTTAATGGTGGGTAGCCCAACTAGACATGAGACCTTACACCTAACCCAAAGCAAAGTCTTCCCTCAGTATCCTTGAAGGCTCACAAACTTGACTAATAAAATGTTCCACAAAAGGCACCAATCTACAATATTTGCATCGTTTCAAAGTTCACTAATCTTTATCAATTGAAATCCTAAGTAGAATTCCCTGAGAACAAAGCACTGGAGGGCCCCAAAAGTTTAGACATGAATTATATCTTTCACACAAATCTGAAATAAATGTTAGCTATGTAAAATGAAAGTATCAAGTAAGGTACCAAATGACTATAATTGCAATGGAACACCAAGGAAATTAAGCATGAAAACTGAAACCACACTCTTCGTAGCAATTATATTTGTGCTAAGGAAAAAAAAAATCTATGTAAAGCATCACCCAACCATATTGACACCTCTTCTCAATTCCAGATGGCTTTAACACATCTTAAGGTAATCCAGGAGACAAACTGGTTTTGATTAGAGGAACGCTATACATCAAAGATGACAAATGAACAAAGAAACAAAACAATGACTTGTAAAAAAGAAAAATAAATAATTGAATGAATAAAAAAACAACACAGTAACAAAGATGACTCATTTGTTCAGTTTCTGAAGACGGAACTATTCAAGTTTTAAATTCAAACCCACAAGACTGCTGCCGGAGGTATAGAGATTTGCAAACATCCTCGCCCGCATAATTTTTTAGCTAAAACCTTAAATCTCTTCCCAGAACCTGTTTTTTTTTGGTTTGGTGAGCATATACGTAGCATCCCGTACTAATTCGTGCGTGTGCGTGTAAGATAAAACCCTAGAAGAACCATAAAAGGTAGGACTCACGATGCGTTCGGGAGTGCCGACAGCCCCTTCGAGAATACGGACCTTGGCGCGGGTCTCGTCGCAGATTTTCTTAATAAACTCACCCTTTCTTCCTATGATGCTCCCCACCTTGGTCACGGGCACGATGAGGCGGAAGACGTTGTCCCCTGGCCAGCCAGGCCACTTCTGCTGCTCGACAGGGGCGGAAGCGGGCGCCTCCGTCTCGGTGTGAGGGTTAGCCTCCATCTCGGTCTCAGCCGCCTGAGCAGACTCACGGTCTGCGGCGCCGCCGTTGGTGTCCGTCATGACAGCCAGGATTCGTGAGATTTGGTGGATCGTAGCAGAATGATGGGATCGAAGAAGCGTTTAACTGGGCCTACAAAATGATGGATCATAATGGGCTTGCTTTAATAAAGGGTTGCCCAAATAATTTTTTTATCAAATTTGAAGTACCAATTGATTGGTAATGGTCAGTCGATTAAAACTCATTTTGTACCCTGCTATAATTTTATCAGTCGATTGATATCTTCTACCAGTTGACTAAAACTTATTTTGTGCCCTACTACAGTTTTACCAGTCAATTGATCATGGCCAAGTCAACTGCCAAGTCAACTAAAACTCATTCTGTGCCCTGCTACAATTTACCAGTCGACTAGTCTCTTATACCAGTCAATTGATCATGAAACATTCGACTACCCAGTAGATTAAAACTCATTCTGTGCCCTGCTACAGTTCTACCAATCGACTGATAACTTCTGACAGTCGACTGGTTGTCCGAGATTATTTTTATATATAATTTCTAACTTTGCGATGGATTTGATAATTCATCACAAATTTGGCAAGGAAAAACGCTTTCGTTGCAAATTCTTAACTACCAGTTGGTTGGTATAAGTCATTAGTTTACTGGTACAAGTCACCAGTCGCAAAATTTATATCGACTAGCTAGTCGAGTGGTAATGGCCCAGTTGAATGGGCAGGCAAATAAAAACCACTCTGTGCCCTCTTCCAACTTTCCCAATC
>JBAMHZ010086706.1:0-16768 GCA_037177395.1 Alpinia galanga | reverse complement strand
CGATCGGTGACGGCTGGCCAGTGGTGGCCAATGATGGTCACCAGCAGCGGTCGATGGTGGCAGACAACAATGGTCATTGGCCAATGACTGTGATTGGCAATTAGCGACGAGTCACAAGCTTTTCCGTCTGATTTGGGCAGAAAAAAGTATAACTAAAGGAAGGAAAAGAATCCATCAATGGATGGAATCTTAAATTCAACCACCCATTAAGTAAACAAAAGAAAAGAAAATAGTTCCTCTTGTTTTCCAAAGTAAACGAATTTACAGCAAAAAACTTTCTAGGGTTTCTATTTCCTTCCTCCCAAGTAAATAGAGCGTTAGAAAGTATACAATTCAAAGGAAATTCCTGCTCTCCCTGCCTTTCCCTCTTTTCCCCACCACTGTTACTTTCTTTCTCCCTGTTCCTACACTCAAAGTAAATACATCCTCGATTTTAATGATGGTTTAATCTACAGAATGCATAATGTACTCTCATAATACATAACCTGCAATTTCTACTTCAATAAAATATCCATCATATGATATGAAATCATGAAAGGACAAAGTTCACAGTGTTTGGAATTAAACTGAACTTTATCAAGATTATTTTCTCATAAAAGAATTTAAAATAAGATGTATATACAAAATGCTTGAATGAGCATATCAAGCAAACCATCAAGAATAACAAACAAATGCTGACAGAATGCATTTAAAAAGAACAGTCATAGACTAACCTCTGTTAGAAGGTCACATAAATGATGCAACTTTGCCTCCATTAAAGCAATTTCTTTCTTAGAACTAATCTGATCAGTAGCAACATTCTTCTCTGAGTTACGTGAGGTTTTCGCAAAATGCTTCCTATCAAGTTGCTCTAGAGGAGTATTCTACAAAGGAACCAAGATGCTCAAGTTATCCATAAGCAAACAATAAACCATACTTAAATTTCCGGATTAAATTAAATTCAATCAAAGAAATCTGTGCATGATCTTTAGAAGATAAAATTCTAGGAAAACTAAATTGCTAGTGAACAAAGATAACCATGAAATATCAATGACAGGGTTATAGGATTAAAGCACGGTCCAAATTGACAACAATATAAGCAAATTGGTAAAATAACACTATAGCAAGTGGTGTACCACGTCATACCACTTGGTATGAGCAGGATTAGTGGTACCAGTTCCTTAAGATAGAGCAATCTTCAGTATAAGCAGCGATTATTGATTATATATATTTCAAAATACAGTTTAGGAAATTTGGAAACATTCTCAAGGACTTGAAATTATCTTGTCAGGATGGATGTATTATTGAAACTTCACAATATTCTTTGTTCACAAAAATGCATCTGCAAGCTGTAACAAAGTTAAGTGAGTGCTGGTGCAAGCATATTCTTTGTTCACAACGTTAAATTGACATAAACAGCATCCCGGTACACCAAGCTCTTGCCAATGCAAGGTCCCTAGGAAAGGTTGAATCACATTGGGTCTATTATGCACAGCCCTATTTTACATTGCAAGAGGTTATTTTCACGACTCAAACAGGTGATCACTAAGTCACACGACAACAACTTTACCATTTCCACGACTCAAACCCATGAAATTGACATGTGTAGATAAATTTAGAGAACCAATTTACTGAAATTAACATGTAAATAAATTTGGGGAACTAACTTACAACAATAATGATTACAGAAACTATAAGAACAGATATGTTCTAAGAGCTTAGAAGTAAAAAATGCGAATGGATATTCTTTATGAATCCAACAAACTTCTAAGATCAATTTTCCATTTGCTTAGATTACTTAACTACAGAAACCCAAACTTTTAACTTATGAAATTGCCCTTCCAGAATATCATTTATTAAGTAATTTTTAGAACTTCATTACTAAGATAGAATTTGATTAATATATGGAATATAATTTTTTTAAAACAAAAAAATTATGTGACATAATACTATATGGCAGTAGGGAAAGTATGAGGATCACCTATCTGCTATTCGAATGGAACTTAGAGAGAAGGAAACTAAGTAACCATCACCAGCCATCCCCCAGATTTGACCATGAAACCACTGCCAACCATCGAATTTTTTTACCATAAGATGATCAACAGTTTTTTTATCATTCTAATCTCCTCCCCCTTTTCTCTCCCTATTCCTCGTTTTCTTTCTCTCTATTCTCTCTAACCTCCCTCCTTCCAAGTAGACATGGCATAAAAGAAGATAATGTGAAAGAAGAAAGACAACATGCAAGAAAATGCAAAGGATATTGCCAGCTTCAAGTTCAGATCGTCTAGACATCATACAAACAATCTTTTTTATTATATTATCAAAACTTAACCATCATTTCAAGTAGAAAAGCAAACAGAGACAACACATCCATGGCTTCTGCTTTGCCATCATTTCTTAATTATATTTCATGTGCATAAGCTCCGGTATGAGATTGAATGGATAAAGATATAGAGAAATGATTGATCCATAAAAAGGAAGAAGGGAGCAGGGGTGACAAACGAAAAGCTTTGATAAAAACTACCAGGTATCACTAAATTTCATCCTTACAATATTTATTTAAAGAGCCTAACCATTGTTGTGCAGCATAGAAAGGAAACCATCATACTTCGTCCTTTGACTTATACCCTAAGTATCTCATCTTGTGTATAACTACTTGTAATAAAGTTACAAGACAGAAATAAGGGCAAAGTTGAAAAAGGAATTTTAACCAAACAAGACCGGAGAAAGACAAAAGAAATCTTTCACAAAATATCATAGAGCACAATCTTCCATTGCTAAATTCTTGTTTCTTTATTACTGAGTCGCTGACTGACCTTAGAATTTAATTACAGAAAATCATTAGTCCCTATCTAATGGATAACTTTATTTAAAGTTATTCAAATAGATGTCCAAGAAATTAATGAGCCATCAGTTGAGGAAAACACATTTCAAGCCTAGAGTATCCTGATATTCTTCGCAATAACTCAATCAGCCATGATTCTCAAGAGAATCAATATCCTACCTAGAATGATGAAGGGTTCATAGCATCCCATTGTGGGATAAAAGAGTAGTATCATAAGATCTAACAAGTTAAGCATACCTTTTGAAAGTTGTCATTTATAATTTATTAAAAGTTGTGTCATTTATAATTTATCATATGTACTAGCACTTTATAGAAATATTTATTATTGTTATGAACTTTTTAAACTTTGAACTCTAATATAAAAAAGTAATTAAAAGTACCTAATCTGTTGCATAATACCAACAACTAAAGTAATTAAAAGTAATAGAAATAAATATATCGACAATGTAATATAACTACTAATCTGTTGCATTTTGTGTTACAATTAACATCTCTATAAGACCATGAATGAAATTGATAAGATATGAAAATGTTCAACTTTCCATTTATAAAGGTCTTATATAATCCAAAATTTTCTTAAAAGTCATGATATAAACACGTGCTCTGTTTTTGGCCAATGTCAAGCTTAAAAACACCTATATGAATGTCAATATATTCCATTAAGTCAAGTTCTCACAATTGAGATTGTACCTAATAACGGTCTCGAAACCTAGGATCAGGATCTATAAGATACCATCTCAATTAAAATCCTACTTCGGATACAAATGCCAAGGCCAATTTGGGATGTAGGATCATAAAATCTTAAAATCCAGGCAGCAATTGTGATCACTGTGTAAGGGTAAGAAAATCAAGATCCACCTTAAATATTCATCTATCACTGGTTGTAAAACAAGAAATCCCACGTAAAAAAATTCCACCAGCTGAAACATGGTTCATCCGATGAAACATAGTTCGTCTATCTAGGAACACAGTGAATTTTACCTTCAGCAATCATGAAAATGAATGGCCAATAATTAGTGTGCAAAAATAAGGAAAGAATAAAGAATTTTATCAAGATAAGCCATAGAATTTTGGCAAAAAGATTAAGGATGAAATATGTCTTGTTATAGATGAAAACTGAAACCAAGGTATACACACACAGACATAGCAGTGACAATAGTTAAACAAGACATTACTACTAACCTTCGTAAGAAACAACCTCTCTGCACGCTGTTTAAGGGTACCCCCAGTTTTCAAGCCAAGAGCCGCTAAAGCCTAAAGTGTTGAGTCATTACTCAGCATAATGGAAAATAATCATAAGCATAACAAAAATCAATGGAAAGAAAGACCAACCAGTTAGACCCCAGAAATTTTGAATGCTAAATTATTCTATATTATTGCATTTTAAAGAAGCATTCAAAAAGTTTGCCAACTGTGTCCATAAACATTAGTCTGAATTACCTAGCAGGTGGTACCTAAAACTAGCTCACACTGTATGAACCTTAGCCTTGGCCTTTCTGTAAGCACAGCCAGAGAGAACATAAGCAGTCAATATTAAGCCCAAAGAGTATCAAGCAACAAGGGCAGCCAAAAAGAACATTCATGGTCAGTAATAAGCCTCAGCAAAATTAACGGTTTATTACAGTTTCCAATATCCACCTCAAACTATGTCATAACCAAAGTTTGATTTCCTTTGAAGAACTACCAATCATGCAAGGTTGTATTGTTAGTGATGGTGCCTTAGTCTTAGGAGCAATCAGATTGTATAGACACTTCATTCTATATTGTAACTGCATTGTTTAATAAAATTTGTTAAGTACTTTGATAATTGAAATAAAATCCCAGAAAAATTGTCACATGTGACTCGCGGTTTCATGCAAGGTTGCTGTGTCTGTCTAGGTGATCCTTAGATTTGAGAATGTCACATTCATTTTATTTCATTTGGAGATCAACATACTTTAATACTTAAATGATGGTTCCTTGAAAGAGATGCATGTACATTTGTTATTGGATATATAACTAAGATTATGAAGGTGAGTGCATTGTCAACAGATGACGTGTAAATCCTGGAAGGAGTGTATATAACTTTCATTAATTAATTACTCAAATAATCTATGCACACTGAAAGTTGATTGATAAAAAGTTGTCAATTCAATTCTTTCAAGTTGATCATTAGGGAATCCATAAAAGTAGTATAAGCTGAAGTTTTCAATTTTTTATGGCCGCATATCATATTTCATATTGTGTTTTGCAAGAACCATACTACATTGCGTCCCTTTTCTGCAGTTCCAAGAATGTTTTTGCACCGGAATTTATGCTTTGAAAGTGTTTATTCAGCCTTATAAACACATTAATTAGGTAAAGTTTATTCATTTTTCTCCACAACAGGCTTACTGTCAACCTGTCACAGGAAGTTTGTAAATAGTAGCCTTGTTTGAAGTTTTGGTGTGTTCGGATATATGGTTTAGAGTTAGAGCGACAGATCACCAATGGATCCTACCTGACTGAAAAGTGAACTGACTAAAAAAATTGAGTTTTTCCAAGAAAATATGTTGCTTATGTCCACCCTCACCTCCACTATTTCTTCTTCCACATTGCAACATCAATCTAATCAGCATATCTCTTCTAAGTCCAGTATTCCTTTGATGTTCTTTGTAACATGCAGTTACATTTAAGCTGATTAGAATTTATGGTAAATAGCTCATCATGTTCATTTCTCATTGTTGATAATTTCTCAGTTGTGAGTGAGAAGAAATGCTGATTAATTTTTATTCTATTGTTACCAGTGACTTACAATTGAAACATGATAATAGGATTTATGTTTCTTTTTTAATCTGAATTATATAGTTCTTGTGAATCGAAGAACTTGCACTCAATTACACAATTTTTGCAAATTATAGGTGCTAGAGCCCTTGTATAATTCAATTTATTGACAGAAAATTAAAAAAACACCCTTTTAATCTATATCATCAAAAGAGCATCCCTCTTTGCCCTAGAGCTATGGTACAGCAGCAGAGCACCCATGCAGTACATCTCCAATTTGATCCCCGATTGCGGCATATTAGCAGGGATTTTTTTTCAAATGGGGTGACAAATGCTAGAATGTTGGGCTATTGGGTTGTCTGCTACAAGCGCTTCCCGATTTACTCTGGTGGGCAGTGGAAAACTTTCATGGGATCGGACTGGTCGCCCCCAGGATTAGTCGAGCCAAAAGCCTGACTGGTGCCAACTAAAAAAAAGAGCACCCCTCTTTCAAAAATTACCAAAACAACGTCGCACCTGAAATTTTCTATCCAAAATAGCTAGTGCTCCACGATGGAGTTGTACCCAAACTACACCATTTTGAAGCTACGAGTAAACCTTGGAGTTGCCTTTCACAATGCAAAGGCAACTCCAAGGCGGTGGTCAGGTCGACGGTTCCTATTCTTGCTGAGAACAAAGGGATATTTTGGATAGAAAATTAGAGTGAGATGTTGTTTTGATTTTTTTTTTTTGGTCAAAGTGAGATGCTCTTTTGATGATAATGATAATAAGGGACACCTTTTTGATTTTCTATGAAATGTGCAGTATAGTATAACAAACTTAAAATCCCCCCCAAAAAAAAAAAACTTTGAGATTCTTGAAACCCAAACCAAGCTAGGAAAATTTAGTTCAGTTTTTTTCTAGGTCTGAATCCGTGAATGGGGATGTTTTAATAAATTGAATCAAACCAAGCATCGAACTTTTCTAAAAAAAAGGAACCAACCCAACCCATGCCCACCCCTATTCCTAATGTGAACAATTATATCCTACTTTCATGATAGTAAATCTGTCGTGGAACCAATTAAATTAACTTTTTTCTCAATAAAGGTTCATTATGGAAACTTTTAAAGCATCAATCCCAGTTTCAAAACAATCTTGTGGTTGGGGAAATGTTTTTTTTTTAAATACAATATGAAATAAGCTACCAGGCCAAGAAAGGTTCAAACTTATACTTTTTTTCATTTATTCCTAAAAATAGTAAGAAATCAACATCACAGCAAGCAAAGCAGGCAAAAAAAACAAAAAAACAGAGCAATATCATTGACAACATGGGTAGATAATGTAAGACCATAAGTTTGATTGAAATAAACTGAAATCAGTGTTCACTAGGATAAAAATGAAAAATATCGGACCATCCAGGATAATGAATTGTATAGACTGCCAACATAGAAAACAGTAAAGGGCAAAGAACAAACCTCTTTCAATTTTTCAGGTCCAACCTCCATAAGTTCTTCAACTGTACTGTAATACTCGAGATCAAGCTCATCGCTTTGTAATGGAAAAGGATCTCTATCTAAACTCTTGCTTTCCCATCCCAAAACCTTCCCATCAGCCCATTGTTGTTCAAACTCAACTTCAAGCTGCTACGAGAAAAATAAACCTTTTGTTATGCTATATTGATCAATTTAAATTATGAAGAAACTAGATTCTCATCCAGACATGTTAATAACAATCCCCTAGACCATAATAGACAAAACCACCATGTTTGCAGATTATTAAAAAATGTAGCAACATTACATTGATTTGAGTAACAAGCCCATTTATTAATATAACTCTATGGATTTGGAATAGCTTCCAATAAGCAAATGTGGCCAACTCAGCTTCAACAAGTGATAAAAAAAATTAAGTCATTATCTACCAGATTAAGGGTTTACAGAACAATATAAATTTAAATTGAGGAAAACATCCAAAGAAATAAAGAAAAATATGGAAAAGAAAGAAAACATATTTAAAAACAAACTTTAACAGATTTATTTTATCATATTTTTAAGAATCCTAAATCTCATTAATTCAATTTTTTAGGATTATGAACGCAATTCCATTAAAGAAAGAAAGCATATAAATGAGATCACGATCATATTTTGATTAATTGAGAAAAGACTAAACGTGGTGGGAAATGACAAAATATTAAAAAATATGAAAACGTGTGAATAAACTAGATAGTTTTTATCAAATCTTTGATGATTGCTTGATCTCGTTGATTTAATTTTTAGCATTGGTCATGAACTATGATTGGAAAATGTAAATGAGACCTTTTTGTGCATGTTATATCCAAAAATACTATTGTCTAGGTCAAGTGAGTATCACATTGCCCATAATTAATCATAGCAAATTTATGTAAATAGTTTACTATACTATTTACTGCACTTTTATATCTTTGAATATTCTTTACTTTTTTCCTTTTAGGAATAAAATTGCCACTACCAATCATTTTTACCTTTTTAAAAAAAAATTCTCCAGAACATGTCTATAAAGTTTTCAGGATTTACTTAGGATCAAATATACTATCATGCGCCATCAAATGGCAATATAAACATTGCCAACACTTGAAGCCCATTATTAGCTGGACTTATGATCATTATTCAGTAATCTCAGTAGATTATACTGTTCTTTCTCTGTTTTAACAAGAGTTTGAGATTGTTCTTTCTCTTGTACAAGGACAGGCATGCAAGCAGAAATTTGAAAGTGCCAATTCCTCTCTTGCCGGTGCTCATACCTAGAAACATAATACTATGCACCATGAAGGAACTTGTTAGTAAACAACCAAAGCAAATTTTGTCAGGTTTAAGTATCCATCATTTGGACTTGGCAAATTCCCCTCTCATACCCATGTTGACACAACGTAGGTAAGGATATGCAAAACAAGAGCAAGTAACAAGACTTGTCTTTGTGAACAAGAGGAAGAAGAGGTAGAGGAATCTTACCTACCTCCTGCTTAAGCCACTAGCACTGCAAAGGTGCAAAGGATTGGGGTGAGATTTTGATAGCGTTGCACATGAGGAAGGAGGTCAGTTGACAAGGTTCACAAGGAGAGAGAGTAATTTGGAGCTTTGAGATGTAACAAGAGGTGGAGTGTGATGTCACATCAATATGAAAGGAAGAGAAGATCATTACGAGTTTGGCAACATTGTGCAGCTTGCATTGGGAGCAATGTGAGGACTTAGGGGGTTAAATGTTGATACTATGAGTTATATTATGTCATATAAGTTCTTAGTTATTACAAGTTATATAACTTATAGAAGTTATGCTATAACATAATATTATTTATAAAAATTAAGTTGCATAGGTTAAACTATCAGTTAATATATTATAAGGTATAAGGTATGCAACTTGTATCATTTAAGTTATTAGTTGTATAATTTCAATTATTAAGGTTGGCTGATAGTATGACCAAACTATAGGATTAGATTAATAGTTATATCATTAAGAGATTATTATATATTAAATTACTATTAAGTTATATAAATTACTAATAGTATTAGATTAATTGGTATATAACTCAAGTAATATCATTAGGAAATCAATAATATATTAGATTGCCATAATATTTTTAGTTTTAAGATTTGTTGTTTCCACATAACCTCATTATAAACAAATCACGTGAATACTTGAATCCATACCTGTGTTGAACACTCGTACACCAATTCCAAGTTAACACAGTTTTCAATTAAAATGAAAGTTGAAGTTTCCTTATGTTAATCCTAATTCCCAATGGTAATATCTAACTAATGGCCATATATTTAATGAACTCATATCAGTCAAGCTACAAATTAATGGGCAACTCAAATAAAATTAAACAAGGCAATGCCAAGATCAATATAATTGTTTTCCAACTAAGACCAATTAGTAAATATTTTACGTTGAAATTAGGAATACTTTGTTAAGATGAGGGAAAGATGAAAATAAGACCTCGCCATTATAATCAAATGCAAGATTAGAAGATAACAAGTTTATTTCTAAAACAATCAAATTCTTAAATTATATTCTCTCAAGACCCATTAGATTAAAGGATTGACCAACTAATTTGTTAGGCTGAACCACTTGTCAAAATCCTTAAGCCTGAGTTAAGGTGTCAGTTTTTCAACTACACAAGTTAAAAGGCATGCTGAGTTATTGGAGAGGGTTGCCTATGTGATGGTTGAGCAACCATTGGACATCATGTGTCACCAACTCAAGAATATTATCGGCCATGAATTGGATTTAGACCTTAACAAATATTGTCACAAGTGTAACACCATACTTTAGTCCAGAAAGGTGCATGTGGCATACAAAAGGGATTTATATGTTTATACAGTAAGCTATTATTATCTTTGATGTTAGGAATTTTAGGTCAATAGTTGTATCTAACAAGTCGATGAATCAATCTCTCATCCAAGAGGGTCAAGACATTAGTATTGCTAACTAAAGTTTTCATAGAATAAAATACAGGAACTGTATATCGAAGTTATTAACTTAAAGAATTCATTAGTGGAAAAAAATCAGCAACTTTACCTTCTGAAATAACCTATTGAGATCTTGTAGTGGTTGTGTACGTTCCAAAAATGATACAAGATACTGCAAAACATGCTCCAAATATTCCTTATATTGTCTGTCAGATTAACAAAAAGCAAACTCAGAGCAGTTCAAGTCTTTGTTTTTTCATACACATTATGGCATAGCATCACTACTAAAGAAAAATAAAAAATAATGTTAAGAAGTAGTGAAGAAATTAACAAAGCTAGAGAGGACATAATGACATTAAAAAGAAAAGCAATAGAAAGAACCTGTCAAACATCCTTTTCCACAGAAAATGGATGAAAATAAATCATAAATGAAACAAAAACTATTTAATTGTGATGGCTATGATGCATTGGTATTTGCAATAATACAAATTAGAGATGCCAAAATATAAATCCAGGGTTTACCTACTCAACTTCAGATGGAACGGAATGCTTTGAGTTTGAGAAAATGAATCCAAGAAAGTCAGGTACTCTGTAGAAGAATCTCCGAACTTTGAATTGATATACTCATTGTATAACTCATGCATATCAAGGTATCGGCCAAAAGCTTCCTGTGAAAACAACCAAAAATACATAAATAGAAAATTATGTTGTGCCAAAAAACACAATAGCAAGTTGAGATCTCAGAAGGTACTCTCAGAAATAAACACATGAACATAATGTGCTCTGAAAAATATTAAATACATAGTTCATTTTTATTTAGAATAACCATCCACCCCCACCATAACACCATGAAAAGATAAGCTTTGCCAAATTATCAAAAATTGCAGGACAACCTATATCAGAAAGGCATCAGATATATGATCATGAAGATGTATAAACACCTAAAGCTTACCCTGCGTGCCAGCATGATCCTGCACGCACAATGACAAAATCCTGCAGAAATTAAATCCAAAAATCACAAAGGCGTCTATCCCATTCCTCATTGTGATTGGAAGAAACAAGAGAATTATTATTCAGAAGATTCCACACCACAGTGAACAAACATCAAGAGAATAAAATATTCATTTTTCCATGAGTATGTCATCTCCACTGCACTCATACATTTGTCATTTTCCACTCATATTACTGGGTTTGGTTAGAACATCATATCTGTTGTTGGAATAGAATGTTTAAAGTTTCTTGAGTTACTGAGTAAACTCATCAAAACTCATCGTCGATAACTAGATCAACTGATTAACCATAAGAAAAGTATAACTCAATCTCAAAAGTTAGTTTGGCAAAAATATGGTCAGAGCTGGACTTAAGCAACAATACTTCCATACTCACGTTAATCTATAAAATTCTTGCACTAAACCAATTGAACTGTTTGGATTTCACTGAACTGGATTCCTTCACCCATCAATGATCAAATATTGAAGACACATACATAACCAATATGGAAGAATTAGATCAAAACCCAAATAAAAATAAGCAAGTTTGCAGGAAACTAACTAGATAGTTTAGATCACGAAGAAGGAATTGTGTTTTGTGGGATAAATTTCATGTTGGTGTCACGCTTTGAATCTCAATCTTTCAAATTGAATTCATGTGAGACATCGAATCAAGTGTCTACCATAAGGAAAAAAACAAGCACAAAACTATGACAGGCTCCTAAGATACCTCGCCACTAAATTCGATATGTGGTTCTTCCTTTAGAAGCTCTTCGTACTCTTCAGTCGTATCAACCACTCGAGCTGATGGATGTCTCCTATGGTAGTCACGGATCTGCACAAGACAAAGCTCAGAGTCATTCAAAATTTTAATAAAATTACGAAATCAAGCTTCCAAAACATCAACATAAAGCATTGTGTAAATTTCCATAAATCGTATTAAATACCGGGAGGAGAATTATGCACCAAACCACGTAAAATCGGTCAAATCCGAAGCAGAAGCAAATGTCCACCAGATAAAAGGTAGTATTTTTCAATATCTAAAGCTTAAACGAACACCCACCTCTTTAAGCCTATCATAAAACGCACCAAAGAGCGTAGTCGAGCCAGTTGCAGTCTGCCCACCAATCGCCGCAATCTCATCTTTCCTCGCACAGTCTTTGTCCTCGTATATATCAATCTAGCAGAGAGCAGAAGAAAAATCAACGTAAATAAATTGCACAGCAAACGCTTAAGCGAGACAAGAAGATAATGTGACGAAATTACATGATCGAAGGGTCTGATAACAGGGGATTACAAGCTTATCTGTGGTGTTGGTGATGAGATCAATCATGTGGCGGACGCGGTGGCTCTGGAAGAGACGGTCTCGGTTGTTGTCGGGCTCGCGCTGGAGCTCTCGTACGATGAGTCGCTCGAGGCGCTCCACGTCCTCATGGGCGGAGCGCGTCACCTCAAGGAGAGTCGAAGACATGGCGGTCTTCTAAGTTGCCGAAGAGCTGAAGAGAGGAGAGGGTCGTCGCCAGAGGAGAGGTTAGGGTTTTTGTTTCGGTCGAGTCTGTGGAAGCAGTTATCGAACTCCGTCTGCACGATGGCTGACTGGTTGTCAATTAGCGACGGCGGCGAGGCGAATGGCCGAATGGGATAAAATTAGAGGCGAATGGCATTGGCAAAGGTAGGGTTTCTTATGACTTATGAGAGACGGAGAGAGAGATGGGCTTTTGGTTAAAAAAAAAAAAATGAACCGCAGGCGGTAGGCAGCGATTGGTAAAAGAGGGCTTTTACAGAGAAGGTTTCCAAAAGCATAGCCGTTTGGTAAAAAATGAACGGCAGCAAGATAAGGGTTTTTCTCAATCCGTTGGTCAATTCGAGCGATCCGTAGCTCACGCGAGTTAATTCATTTAAACTCAATAAAATTTCAATTTAATCTATTTAAATTATTTAACGAAATTGATCAATCTGACAGATCCAATCCAATTTGACAAATCTAATAATTATCGATTGGCCATGGGAAAATTATTATTGGTTTAATTTTTAAAAAATACGAATTTATTTTTTTTTAATTTATCTAAAAATTTATGTATTGATAGCTATTTAAAATAATTGAATTATATCCTATTTTTTAACATGCATAAATAAACATATAATTTTTATAATAAAAAACATTTTTGCCCTTTAAAAAAATGACTAAAACGACATCTCTCAAAGAGGTTAACTTGATTCATTTTGCAATAAAACTTTCTACTCGATAAAAATGAATATCTAGTTACAATCCAAATATACAAAAACATATACAAGAAGTTTGAAGTTTTTTTTTTTCACAATCATAGGAACGACTAGATACAAGAAAAGAAAACAACGTCAGAAAGCGTTGACTAGTAGCACGTTGTCGATTTGAGTAAACTCCAATTAACAATTTCAAAGATATTATGTTTTACACTTGTTTTTAACCTAGCAATCTAAATTTTCAACATGATTAATTCATGACTAATCATTAAAATAAATAAAAAAAATACTTACAGCATCCAACATCCTAAAATCCATTCTCATTTGAAAAAGAAAAATCCTACAAATTTACCAAAATTAAAAATCAAACGGTTTTTAGAAGACGATTGAGCACTCTGCCATTGCACGCTCCAGAGGCAATATTATGTTTTACATGACCAAATCTGAGCATGCTAATTGATCTTATTAAACAATCGATTAGATTTTCTTATGGTGACCAAAACAATAGAAAATTTCCCTTAATCAATCATAGAATGTCTGCAAAATAGACATGAGGTCAAAATAGAACAATTTTTTGAACATCCATTTAACAGTGCCTCTGGAAATAATTTATTAAAACAAGTCCCAAAGCTTGACCGCTCAACTTGCAGCAGCAAAATTTTTGCGAACCTGGTAACTTTAATACTTAATTTTCATGTGCGAACTTAATACCCTTTTCGATTGAGGCTTTTAGTTCGGATTTAAGATTTTCCAAGCCCTCTTTCTCGTAATCAGACAGAGAACCAAGTCCAAGAACTTCTTCCAGTCCATTCTTCCCCAGCTTCACCTGACGAGAACACAGAGCAGGAATAGTATGTAGTTAGTAAGCAGGGATTTGAAGCTATATTATACCAACAGCGACATCTATAATCAGCAAGCCAAAAAGAACGTAACTGACCTTAGATGCAAAAAATGGCAGCTCGGTAACACTTGATTGCACAAATGAACACTCAACAATGTCAGGAGCTCCATTAAGACCCTTCAAGCACGCATCTGCAAAAATGGATCCAGCGTATCTGCATCATACTATCAGTTAATTTCAATGGATAGATTTATTCTTTCTCAGCAGCTACGCTACATAGAATTCACCAAATTTCAAAATGGAAAGGCAAAATTCACCAAATTCCAAATTGAAAAAAGCAAAAATCACTAAATTCCAAAATGAAAAGAGAACATAGAATCGAATAGGCGAAGACTGAAACATAAATAATATAACCATTTAAGGTACAAGCAACAGCAGATCAAGATGGAATACTGAGACTAGGTGAACAGGTAAGTGTTCAAGGTTGCATACAGTATTAAACCAAAGCCATGCTGTCTAAATAGTTCAGGTCACAAAACTAATTTGGTGTGAACTTTTGAACCAAAGTAATTCAGTCAAACCAGGAAACATGGTGGTACAGTTTAGATTCAAAGTAATTCATATATGAAACTCAAAATTGTGACATGTCAGGTTAGTTCTGGGGAAATATTACATCACTGCTTGACATCGAGGTCAAGAATATAAATTTCAATACAAATGATTGCACTGGGTTCGATTGTGGTTATAAAATGTATTTATAAGTCATAAAGGAAAAAAATAATATCCCAGATAAACCCAACTAAAAACCAAAACATCAAACCGTTAGACCCAAAGCAAGACCCAAAATTGCCAAATCTTGGCTGGGGTTAAGGTTTAGGGTTGGTTGTTTGTTAAACACCTCTAGACCAGCAGGTCATTATGATTGTAAAACCTGGCATGAGTCTTAAAAACAAGAAACAGGAATAACATAATAGGAGATAAAATGGTTGGAATAAAAACTATATAAAACAGCACACTATCTTACTGAAATTTTATTGAACTAACTAAATATCATCATTCCTCCATCTGATTTGAACACTACACATTCATGTGTAAAAGTTAGGCATCTGAAATTTATTTACTTAGGAAACTTAAAATGTAGTAGAAATTGGTACCTATGGATGCTTTGCTTTGACCTTCAATGAACATAAATGAGAAAACTAACCCATTAACTTATTATGCCCAAATACTAGCTCAAAATGCTTAAGAACAAGTAAAGTAAATAATAGCTCCTCTTGTGAACTTATAAACCCTCTTTATAAGCCCAAAATTATAAACTAAGGTGTTGCAACATCGACAATAAAAGTTTATATGCATTAATATGTTTAATCAGATAAAGCAGATAGGATTTGAGAGATCTAGGCAGAATGTGAGAAACAACATCATGGTTCTAAGGAGAATATTACCTTGGTTCTAGGCAGAATGTGAAAACCAACATCATGGTTCTAAGGAGAATATTACCTTCGTTCAATGTTAGTTCATGTTCTATAAAGGCTAAACGGTATGTCTGTAATTTGAAGAGATTTGAGTAACTAAATTAATATATTAAAAAAACTATTTTAGTAAGATATAGTTTCTTGTCTGTTTCAATAGAAAAAGAGGAACATGGATCTGAAAGAGAAATGAGGAACTCTTAAAGGCACCAAACACAAATTTCTGAACACAATAGTGAAAACTCATGACAAATACTAGGAAATAACAATTTCCAAGATAGACATGAATCAATATATTCAAAACAATGAAAAATAGCTGAATCAACATACAATAGAATATTATGTGTAACTTACGCCATTGACAAAGTTGCAGAGCCTTTTCCAGCTTTTGCCTCCACAACCTCCGTCCCACCATCCTGAGTCCTTTTGGTAAGAGCCTTGATATCGTCGTGAGACAAATCATTACTAGCAGGAGTTGCCTGTGGAAACGAAATTTTAACCTATTAAAGCTTAATCATAGCACAAAAACATCATTGTTATATCAAATCCACAACAATCACCTGAGAGAACAGAGGCAGGATTGTTATGCCAGCATGCCCACCGACAACAGGAACATTAACATCTGTATAAACAACCGCATCATTTAACTCGATGATTTGTTCATGAAAATATCAGATACAACAAGAAGAAGGCATTACCAGCCACCGGAACCTTAGCTTTCCCAGCATAGAAGGTTTTTGCCCTGACTACATCAAGAGTGGTAACGCCGAACAGTTTTTTCTCATCATATGTTCCTGCCTTCTTGAACACCTCAGACGCAATAGGTACAGTTGAGTTCACTGGGTTGCTTATCATATTAACAATAGCCTGATTGAAAGAAAAAAAAAACACAAATTAATTCTCCTTGTAGATCATGATTCCTCAAACGCTTGGAGGGAACGAAGGCAAAGAGGAAGTGCAACAGCTTGTTGGCGAAGGAGAGGAAAACACTTACGTTAGGACAGTACTTGGCAATGGCTGAGCAGAGAGACTTGACAATGCCGGCGTTGATGTTGAATAGATCGTCGCGAGTCATGCCAGGTTTCCGCGGCACACCAGCGGGGATGATCACGACATCGGAACCCTCAAGGGCCTTGCCAATCTGCTCATCTCCCACGTAGCCCGCCACCTTGAGATCCATCAAATGACAGACCCGAAACACTAGATCTGATCAGATTCCCCGCAAGGATCGGAAAAAAGAGAGAGAGAGAGAAACA
>JBAMHZ010086602.1:0-16769 GCA_037177395.1 Alpinia galanga | reverse complement strand
CGCCGGTGCTGAAAGTCACAATTCGATCGGATTTCAATCGGAATTTGATTGAACAACGATGATGAAGGATAACATTCGCGTGAGGAAAAACACTGTGCATATATACACACACACATAGTTTGGTCAAATTTCAATCGTAATTGGACCGAATTTTGATTGAAATACAACCAAACGGCGATGATAATAATAAACTAAGTTGTGGTGAAAATTACTATACATTCCTTGTTACTGTGCATCGTATACGGATGCACAATGAAAATGCACGTAGAATATCAGTTTTGTGTACCTTATACAATTCATTCGTGAGCACTACAATTATCTACTATCCGATTATTTATGCACTATAGTTTAATATTTGAATCCAAACGAATCAAACGATAGATAATAAATATACTCACATAATTTATATTTACATGTATATATATATAGAGAGGATATGTTGGGCGTCGGCCGTGTGTGCGATTGTGCGTAGTGGCACCATTATTAACTGAATTTATCAGAATTTATCACTGTTGAGTTGTCATCTACACTATAGTCAACCTATGAATCCTAGGGGATGTCGGTGTCGTCTGATCACCGTCGAAATCAGCCAAAATTCAACCCATCGTGGCCACAAGTGACTGCACGCTGACGACCACAATTTGATTGAATTCCAACAGAATCACAGTAGAAAATGGCCACCTTCGGGCTAGACTCTGATGTCGGCCTGACCACAACTGAATTCTAATTGCAATTTGGCTAAAATCCGACGGTGGCAAGCGGAGTCATGGGCTATGAGCAACGCTGTTACTGTGTATTTCTCACGTCACACACATAAATCTGACGCCCAGTATAACAAAATCACATGTGTGTGTATATTTCCTTTCTAACGAGCTTTCAATTTGGATCGAGCCTATCAGGTTGGCCTGTCCCGCTAAATAATTTAAACAAGTTTGGTTGAAATTTATCAACTCAAGTCCATCACGAATCTAAACACATCAACTCGTATGGGTTGTGGGTTAAGACGGGTCGACCCATGGCGGGCTTAGGTTAGCCTGCGAATTGAAAAAATTAAAAGTCTTATTTTTCAAATGAGACATAATGGTGTAACATATCAAGTCCAAAACAAAGTCATTATGTGCTTGAGAAAGGACATATAATATTTGACCACGATAGTTAATAAAAATAGATGCATTAGAAAATGAAATCTCTAAATGCTTCGTATAAACCTCGAATCCAATTGAAAAGAGTGAAACAAAATTGATAGAGAAGAGAGATTGAGAGAGTTTTCGTTATTAGAAAGCAACTAGGTAGAGATTTAAAGAAAAGAAGAAAAATAAAATACTAAATATGAAATACGTCCTACACTACTAGAAGAGCAGAAAAAATATTAAAATAACTTCCTTACACACTATATAAAGGATCAAATGATTATAAATTAAATTTGATGAGAATAAAAAAATTAATATATAATAAAATTATGATCCGTAAGTCGATCTATCTAATCCGTAACCTGCCTTGAATTGAGTTAAAATTTTTTAACCCACCGAAATAACAAGCTTAATCATCTTTACCCATCACAGTTCAAATTTCAACTGAAATAAAATTTTAAAAAAAATCGACCATTAAACGCTTCCTAATTTATACGAACAGGCCTGTTTACCTTCAAAATTACTTAGAAAAAGATTATTTATCTATTCGAGATTAATTAGATCGGTAAAAATCTAAATATTTGAGTTATAAAAATAAAATAAATTTTCTCCTACTTCCCATCTAAACAGGAAAAAATATATAAAGGTATGTTATAAATATTACTCCCTTGTGATATTTTGGGAAGAAAAATATGAAAGTAAATAAATAATCCAAAATTTTACCCAAGAGATAATCCACAATTTTATTTCCATCGAGAGAAGAAACATCTAAAACCATTTCCATTGCACCAGCAATAGAAGCTAAACAATGCAAATCCACAACAATTACATAAAGGGACAAGATTATGGCAAAAGTTGAAGAAACCAAACTTAGTTCTTGTCTATGCAAAGCCATAAAAATATTCTCATAAAAAACAAAGTCTAGTCTGCTCTGATGTCTTAGAATTGCTTGATCGTTTGCATTGTGCCTCACTTCTCCTTAGCTTTCAGTTTGCTCTCTCAGGCGACGAATAGTGCTCCTTACCGTCACGGCACTAGCAGTGCTGTCGAACAATAGGCATCTCAATAAGCTTAGGAAAAAGAGATGTAATTGTAAATCATGCAAGGTTCTAGAATGATCGAGGAGAAGGCAGAATCTGGAAGAAGAAGAGAAGAGAAGAGAAGAGAAGAGGCAGTGAAGCCTCATTGTGAAAGTTCCGATCGATGGAAACCTCGTCAATGAAATTCTGACGAGCAAATAACGCATAGTGTAACAGCACAATAGTTGCACACAGAAGACTTATGCAAAACGTCTGCTGTGCCAACTGTAAGTCGGATGATGAATGATATGTTTCGTGCCAACCGGCACAGAATAGTTTTCAAAACCTTGAAACATGCAAAGGCTTCCTTACTTCAACGTATAAGCACCACCAGCCTTGACCTTGCCACAGTCCTTGCAACCCCAAATCCCAACTGCTTTTCTTTTCACTGCAAACTGTAAAACCAGCAAGGAATGAATGGATGAGCAGCAGGAACACTAACCAGCTAAGTGGAAATAATAACAATTGTGTTTTCTGTGAGTTTTCTTAGCAGAAAAAATTGAAGGACAGATTGCCCTAAATAAGGAATATCTAACTGACAAATCCAAGTGTGGAATCAGAGAAATGCTCATACAGAAACAAAACTTAGCTGACAAAATAAGTATTCATCACATGGATATGAGAACCAAATCACTTTAAAAAATAACATCCTTGAAAACAGATGTTTTATAAACTGGACTGACTGACCAATTCGATGAGGAACAATTCCATATCTCAGTTAATGTTTGTTCATTTGTATATAGCATGGCAGACTGGACAATTTACCCAACCAATCTGGTTTAAACTTTCAAAAATACTTTCATAACATAGTACTACTACAATTCTTCCACATTGTAACCAATCAAAAAGAAATAAGCTAATTTAATACAAATCAAGGGAATTTCCCAATAAAAGAAGACTGGATGTAAAAGTCATACCTTTCCACAGAATTCACAAAAGTACTTTGCATGCTGGGAAACCTCCATCTTCTTGATTTGCTTCCGCAAACTTGCACCGTATCTGGTACCTGAAGCAGAAAGAAGGCATGATCAGAAGTAGCAGCAGATATAATGATGGATCTTGCATCAAAATCAAAACGAGTTAGAGAAAATACTGAGCCATTGAATTACCATATTTCCCAACAATTCCAGCCTTCTTGGTGCGCTTCGTCTGGATTACAGTAAGGGTAGACAGTAAATAGATAAAATTCAGTCAAGTAATTCATACTAACTTTTTGCTCCTAACTAATAGTTTCACATGGAATGTTAAACACCTAGCAGAAAAAAAAAACACCATCTGCAGTAATTTTACAACGAATCGAACAGCATCTTAAAAATCAATTATCATGCTGCAAATCGAACCTTATAATCTTGTAGAAAAACACTTTTTTCCTTGAAAATTTTAGGAAACTAAAAAAAACTCAAAATTGCTATCCTTAGACAGATTCTTTTTAATCATCTCAAAATAATAATAATAAAACTTCAGTTCGAGGTGGATACCCATCAGTAAGGCTAAAAAAAATTTTTTTTTTTGGGCAAGAACTTCGAATAGTCCCGTGATAAAGAAATGATAAACAGAACAGCTCGAATTTCAAGCAATGCTCGCTTCCTTCTATCTCCAGAATCAATCCATACCAAAACAACTTCTTACAGGTATGAACTTACCATCTTCCCAAGCAGCGGCTAGATGCGGCGTCGCCCAGAGGATCCAAACGCCGAGCGAGAATCCAAAAGAGAGGAAGCCAACATATGCCGCCATCGATCCGCCTTTATAGGTAAAACCTAATTTACACGACGGAGATGTACTCGCAGCATGCGGATCCATATATCACCGCCGTTGGATATTTCTTAGGACCCCATTTCTATTTAGGGTCACAAGCCTTCGATCCATCAAAACTTCCATAAAGGCCCATAGAAAGCCCAACAACAATTTTTAAAAAAATATTACTTTTAATAATAAAGTTTATTTTAAAAAAAAAATGCAATATTAATCTCTCTCGTTCTCCCTTCCTTGCAAGTTGCGAATTGCTGTGCACAGACATGGAGCAGCCACAGCAGCAGCCTGCGGCTCCCTTTGCCACTGCCATGGCAGCCACAGCAAGAGAAACTCCCAAACACAAGCATTTTGTGTCTCTATCTCTCCATAAACGTCCATCTACAAGTATAAAATTAAGCTAAAAAGACAAGAAGTAATAGCAAAGATGGCAGAGATGGTCTGGTCTTGTCTGATCTATCTGCTACTCTGCATGCTGTGCTGAACGCATGCATGTCGCCTTCTTCTGTTTGTAAGCTTCAGCATTAAAATTCAATGACATTGTCTGTCTTCTTCCTCTTCTTTCAGTGCTTTTTTCCAGCAGCCATTGCTAACACTCTGCCTCTGCCTCTACCTCCTGCTTTGCAAATTAACTCGCATGAGGTCCCTAAACACCAGGGTTCCTATTCATTAATTGAGCATCTCTTACAAACGAATCCAAGTCAAACTCCTCTGTATTCCAATGGATTCGTTGTCTGATTCTCCTCTCTCCATCACCACTCTAATCTTCTTCTTCTCCTTCTTCCTTGAGCAGGCTGCACTGCATGGTCACTCCTCCATTTTGTTTTAATCATCTCCTCGGGAGCAAACATGCTTCGTGTTTCCTCACTTTTCCCTGTCACCACCTCTCTCTTCCTCTTCCTCTTCATTCTCATTTTGTAAGCATGCAATGATTCAAATCATCTACAACTCCGCTGACAACATTTCTTTTCCATGTCCCTCTGCATGCACGCATCTTTCATCCATGCCAGCGACTTTAGTACGCAAGGAGTATGATGCTACAGTGCTGCAAAAGCCATGACCATGAAAGCAACATATTCTTACCATACCTATGCAATTGCTGCAATAATACACCCACAATCTCGCTCATTAGCTTCCACACACACTTTACGTCAACTAAAAGGGCAAAAAAAAAAAATATCACCAGTTAAAACACACATGGAAGCTTAACTCATCATTCATTGACAAAACTGGAGAATCCCAATCCCAGAGCAAGTAGATGACTAGCTTGTGTGTAGAACAGAGGAGGGCTTGGCTTGTTCCAGCATTTGGATCACCTCTCTCATGGTCGGCCTCTCCACGCTGTGCTCCTGCACACACAGCATGGCAACAAAGAACACCTGCATGGCCTCCTCCACCGGCACGTTGCTCAGCCAGGGGTCCAGGATCTTCACCACTCCTTCCTTGCTCCAGTTTGTGACGATCCTTGTCCACTGGACAAGGTCTAGTCCTTCCTCACCGAAGTCACCCACCGGACGTCGGCCGGTGATGAGCTCCAATAGTACTACTCCGAAGCTGTACACGTCGCTCTTCTCGTCCACCTTCAGAGTGTACGCGTATTCTGTATAACGAAAATGAATCGACATCAGTGAGGAGTACTGTGCGTGTCTGGTTTCCTAGATTCTGAAGAAAATTTAAATCAGGGATCCCGATCAGGATTCATGAGGCAAAAGGAAGAGACGGGAAAGCAAAAGCAAGGCAAATGCCGTTTGCTTTCTTCGAGGACTTGGTCGGGTGATCTCAGTGCCCTTCTTTTGATTGAAAAGGATCTCTCGCTCAGTGCCATGCTTCTCGGAGCAGGAAGAGTGCAGATAAAGTGTACTGCTCCGAGCTTTAAAGTTTGAACCATCCATATATAACACAGTGGGGATCTTGCTCGACTAAACAAATTTATATACAATGATTTGGCCTATAAGTAAACGATGATACTGAAATCAAAGTTATATACGATCTTTGTCTGTCACTTTTAGTTAAATTTTACCGAAAAGGGGAGAAAGGATGAAACAGTTGAGGTTGAGTGATTACCAGGAGCAATGTAGCCGTAAGAACCAGCAATGGCGGACATGCATTCGGAGGCTCCAATGTCCCTCAAGTACTTCGCTAGTCCAAAATCAGCTACATGAGCTTCAAAGTTTGCATCCAACAGGATGTTGTTGCACTTGACATCCCGGTGAAGTATCGGAGGGCGACAGTCGTGGTGCAGGTAACACATGCCTTTGGCCGATTCGATTGCGATCCTAAGCCTCATTTGCCAATTGAGATACCCTGCTCTCTTTCCATGGAGCAGCTCTCCCAAGTTTCCATTAGGCATGTACTCGTAGACCAGCAACTTGCAGTCCTTGTTGGAGCAGAAGGCAAGCAACCTGACGATGTTCCGATGTCTAATCTTGCCCAGTGTTTGAATCTCTGCAGAGAATCCATTGTCATGGGTCGACCCCTTGCTGATTCCGAGCAGTCGCTTCACTGCGACCTCTTCGCCATTCGGCATTGTGCCTCGGTAGACGATACCAGCTCCTCCTCTCCCGATGATGCAGTTCTCTTTGAGGCATTCTACAATCTCTTGACTCCCGAAATCCAATTTCTGGAACGCAGTCAACTTCCACAAATTAGAGTTTCTTGCCATCATGGATCGCGTCTTGATGGCCACCGTAATGGCGAAAACTATGGAACACACTAAGAGGCCCAGTGCAAGTAGGAGCTTGGACTTCCCGGGGAGCTGGAGCTTGAAACTTCCTTGTTGGTCTCGATGGAACTGAGAACTTGCTGAGATGTTGCAGGGGTTCAGAATTGGCCCACATAGCTGAGGATTGGAAAGGAAGGATGAAGCGTTGAAGTAGGCAAATTGCCCTGACTCCGGCACTCTGCCAGAGAAGTCATTGTGAGAGAAGTCGACGGAAGTTAGACTCTTCATGCTCCCAATTTCCTTTGGAATGGCTCCGGTCAACTGGTTCCATGAAACATTCAAATAATTTAGAATCCTAATTTGAGACACTTGGCATGGAATCTCACCAGTTAATTGGTTTTGGCTCAAGTCCAAGTAGGTCAGCAGCAAACAATCACCCATCTCAGGAGGAATCCGACCAGAGAAGTTGTTCATGCTCATATCTATCTTCAGTACATGCTTGAGAAGACCAACCTGAGGTGGGATTTCTCCGGTGAACTGGTTGTCACCGAGAAGAAGAATCTGCAATGCCGAGAAGTTTCCAATGGAGCCCGGAAGAGGCCCGAAAAACCGGTTGTTCGATAGATTAAGTTGGCCTAGCTTTGGAGGTCGCTTTGCAGGTTCATCTGTTAGAACTCCGGTGAGGTAATTGTTTTGCAACTCTAGCAGTAACAATTCCGGTAAATAGAGGAAGCCTCCAGGAATAGACCCGGTTAAGTAGTTCTGCCCCATGCGCACTCTCACAAGAGTTGTGCACTCGCCGAGGTCATCCGGCAGAGGACCAAAGAGGAAGTTGTTGAGCAAGATCAGTATCTCCAACTTCCTGCCGATGCAGAGAGCTCCGGGGACCAATCCAGTGAGTTTGTTGGTGGAGAGATCGAGCTCACGAAGTTTGCCATTCTGTCCAAGATTGGGAGGGACAATGTCAGTGAAGTTGTTGTGCCACAGTTTCAACACCTCCAAACAGGGCAGCTCGGCGATGAACAATGGGATTTCTCCATGGAACTGGTTGAGGAACATGTGCAGCAACTTGAGCTCCCGGAGATTCTCAAACTCTTTGGGTATCTCCCCGGTTAGCGCATTGTTGGAGATGTCGAGGAATCTTAAGTTGCTCAAGTTGCCAATTTGGGGAGGGACGGTGCCGGTGAGCTGGTTCGTCTGCAGGAACAGAGTATCCAACTTCACAAGATCCCCCAATTGGTGCGGGATTTCACCCTTCAAGCCACAGCTCGAGAGGTCAAGGTGGAGGAGATTAGTCAACCTGCCGAGCTCCACCGGAATGCCACCGTCGAAGTCATTGAAGTAGCCTAAGTAAAGCTGCTCAAGAGTGGTGAGGTTGCCGAGCTCGGGTGGAATGCGGCCACCCAAATCGTTCCCAGCCAATGACAGATAGCTAATCGCAGGAAAACCACCGTAAGTGGCAGGGATCACGCCGGAAAAGTAGTTCCCGCCGAGGTCCAAGTGGTGAAGCAGATGCAGCTCCGGGAGCGCCACGGGGAGCGACCCAGAGAAGTCATTATTGTACGCATCGAAAACTTGCAGCTCCACCATTCCAGAGAAGTTCCAGTCCAGGGAGCCATTGAAGCGGTTATTGGAGACGTTGAGGAACTGGAGATGCGGGAGCTGGCAGACGCTGGCAGGGAACTCGCCGGCGAAGTTGTTGCCAGAGACCGAGAGGCGAGCGAGCGCCCTCAGCTCAGCGATCCTCGGTGACAGGAAGCCGGAGACGTTGAGGTCGGAGACGTCGAGCTCGGTGACCGCGCGCCCGTCGGCATCGCACCGGACGCCGTTCCACGAGCAAAGCGAAGCATGATTCCACGGGCTCCAGCTCCGGAAGAAGCCGTCAGAGGTGCGGAAAGATCGCTTGACGGAAAGAAGAGCAGAAGCCTGCTTCTTCAGGGAAAGGCCGAGGGAGGCCGGAGAGGCGCCCGAGGAGAGGAAGAGAAGAGAAGCAGAAAGGAAAAGGAAGAAGCTTGCACCGAGCATAGCCATGAAGAGAGGGTGAGAAAGCAGAGGAGGTGGCTCGACGACTGGTGCAATGGAAGGAAGATGGCTGGCGGTGGTGGCGTTGATATGGAGATGTGGCACAAGCTGCTGTTGCTATCTCTCTTTTCCTGGGAGGAAAAGCTAAAGACTAAAGGGCAGGAGCTCGTATTAAAAGAGGAAACAAGTCAGTGTTGGAGCAGGACTGGTCATTTTATTGGTGGACGTTCCTCTGCATGAGCTCAACTTTTGTTCACCAAAATTCTTCACTCACCCTGTTTACTTCCCTCTGCTGCTGCTCCAGCTAAAATAATAATAATAACAATGCAGCAAAAGATAGTGAACTGGTCTGGACACTCTCTCCGATCTCAGTTCGTTCAATTCAGTTCAACCACAGCTGCTCAGTCTTCCTGACTCGATCAACAAACACCATTTAGCATTTGGTATTCAGTAATGATCGAGAGGTGCCCTACGATCAGAGACAGCTACCGGCCTTTGAGGAATGGATGAGCATGTGCCATTGAGACTCACCTTTGCCCTTTAGACCAAAAACGAGTCTCTTTTTTTAACAGGAAAATGCATAACAAAAGACTGCTGCACAAAGAGAATCCTTAAAGCAGCGACTGAGATGGGGCCTAAGGCTCCAATGCAAACATCTTTGCAGTGGTCTAATATTATAGCTATATAACTAGCAATGGATCATGAATGATGATGACTAGGAAGGATGCTGAGAAATTTACTGACTAGACAAAAAAACAAATTTCAAAGTTGAGTTAAGAAGAATCTGAAATCCTTGTAGTGTGCTACTCTCTTCCTGTGTATTTCGAGAGGCTTGAATCTTCAAGTCAGATCATGGGGAAGAAACAATCTTCTGTTCCTTCACAGACTGTATACTGTTTTCTCTGTTTGTTTACTTCAATTTAGCTAATGACTTGAATCTTTGGGCATTCGCTTGTGATCCATCCCTTTTAAAATTCATATTCAAGGTGTTCAGTGGCACCTTTTCAGATAAATGGAGGAGCAGCTGCAACCAGCCAGGGGATTCAAGCATAAACGCATCATGATATTTGCAAACGCACCCATTTTGTATCAAACACAAGAGCATCAATTTGGCCATAATCTAATTGCTACATCAGGTGAAACAGAAACAAGAGAAACCCTACTGTTTAAAGGGTCTCTCAGATAAACAAGACTCAAAAAAAGATACATAGATGATGCTGATTATAATCACTTTGCATGAATCTTTTAAACATACTAGGTTTGCGCAAAAGCTCCCCTAAGCAAGATCAAACACTCAGGATCTAGGTCAAACAGTCATTTGAGGAAGAAAACATTGCCATCACTTCTACTGCTATTAAGGCCACTCAATGAACTGATAATCTCTATTTTCTCGTACAGAGTTTCTGTAAGTCTATCTTTCTTCTTAGTAAACAACGAGAAACAATTAGTTTAGTTACTCTCGATGCCGTTTTGCCTTTTTGTTTTTAATATTTCCTAATAAACAGAGCATTTAATGTATAATTTGAGGAGGATTTGCAGCAGGATTGGGTGGAGCATAAGGTCTTCTGTTCGAAAGCAAGAATCTTGTGTGTCCTTCAGTTATTTTCTTCTCCCCTGAAAATCAAAAGATACACAATTCAGAAATAGAGTTATTGTTTAAGATTTTACTGAATGTTTTTGTTCCTCACAAAGATTATGGTAGTTTTCATTCAATAAAAGAAAAAGGATGAAAAGATTAAATACCATCAGAACTTTGAAGGTGAATGACTCTGGAATCTGCAGAAACTACTGAACAAGCAAGTAGGAAGAGGAGGATAACAAGCTTTCTTTCCATCTTATCAAATCTGAGGTGCTTGCTGCCCTGCCATTTCTGTTTAATTTATAAAAACAAAATTCAAAGTCAAAGTCAAAGTCATTGCCCCTGCTTGGTCTCTTCACGTTACTGTTTTTCTAGATCATATGGTCAGAGCTTACCATTTAGATATATTTTACTTGAATGTGATATCAAAATTTACTTTAAAAAAAAATACAATTTTGTGTTTGATGGGAAAAACATAATCGCCTTCCTTCTCCGGATTAAACTGATCTGAAAAGACAATGAGTGAACTTGTTGGATCATAATCTTCTTCTCCAAGTTCTTGAGACCGGCAAGTATAAACTGAAACAATGAGCTAGTAGCCAAAAGCCAAAAGACTATCAATTCTCTTGTCATTCAAACTACTTCACAGAATTACATGTGGATTTCTACATACTGAGTTGGATACTATGTGATAGAAAGATTTATATGATCACGAACATCATCCTAATCAAAGAAAATATGTTCATATATGCTACTAGCTTCATCTCTCCAGCTCATTTGTTCTCATTACTTCATGAGCAGCCTTGTTGGCAAGGAAGCTCGCTGGGCTGGTACCAGCTTCAACAGATTGCATAGTTAACTATTTGGATCAACATGTTTGGTTATTCGGTCTTTGCAAATCTTCCCCTTATCCTAGGCTGACTGTCAGCGAGAGCCTTCCTGCAAGCATACTGCAAAACACCCCAAAGTTTATCAGTTTCTAGATTTTGTGTTTGACTGAAAGTTATAAACAAGTAGCTATATTTGCAAGCACTTCATGGGCTCAACACCATAAAATAACTTTTTATTGTGGTACCAATGTAGTTTAGGCTACTGATAGTATACTTCATGATGACAGGTTTATTTGTTACAAAAACAGCAGTATCGATCAACAGATGAAGCAACTTTTCATTCTTTGTTCCAATATGGAATTGTCTTTTTTTCTGTAATAGATCAAAGATGTTAAATTTGCTCAGCAGTATCCAAAATACAAGGAAGACATGGCACCCTTTTTTCAATCTAATAATAGAATGTTATGTTCAGTTAAATGTCTTTAGTTATTTAAAATGTTGAAATTTTTTACGTATATTGTTATCCTTGACTTTTATTCTCTTATCAAGTTTGTTGTGCATAACCCTCATATCATTTATTCTAGTGTGGGGAATTCCAAATGTTTTTCAAGGCTTTACTTACTCGAGAAAGAATCATAAAGGGGGACAAAAACAAGTTCACACCTTTATTTGTTTGCCAAAGTTTCTCTTACTCTTCTTCTCCCTGTATCTGGAAAGTTTGTGTAGTCGCTGTTCTATCTTATTATCGATGGAGAGGAGTTGCTCAAATGAAGAACATGCAGTGGTTGTATTTCTTGAGTTGGCACTTTTACTGCCAAGATTCTGACAATAAAAAGCAAAAAATAAATTATCCTGCCTGCCCATATTTCCATACATCAGGCACAAATTTTACATACAAGTGATATATCTCGATGAACTACTAATAACAATCCCAGAGAATTTCTCCATTTCTCAGAGGGAAATGTAATCCTGTAGATTTTCTAATAAAGTCACAAACTTTATATGCTCCTTCAAATTAGTAACCTAACTTACAGTTCGTATTATTAAATCTGGTCATTAATTTTATAAGTTGGTACAAATAGTCCTCAGTGTAGGTGTAGGACCAAAAGACGATTAAAAACTTTCATTCAGCAATCAGCATGACAAATTGATGCAGATCTAAAAATGCTGAAGCAATTTATTAAGACCTGAGAAAATGCTAATTTGATATGCAAACTAGTTCCGCATCTCCAATCATGCAAAGTGTGATTTTGGTATAGAGAGTTTCTACTAATAGCATGAATGTTGAAGCAAAGTTCAAGGTCAAATTTCAATATTTTGGTGTGAGGTATAGCTAACAACTACCGTTCCTCCATAAGACAAGTTTGTAATAGCAAACTGTCAATACTTGCCTATTATAGTTCCTAAAAACTATAGGACTGGGTCAAGTATTTCTAGGTGGAAAGGCCAAGGGATGAGCTATTGCTGCTCATTCACAAGTCTTTAAGACACAATAAGATAAAATCCTGTGTTAGCTAAACCTTTAAAGCCAAACATGGAAGAGATAACCATGAACAAAAATTAAACAAGGAAAATAGTCAGAATATTGGAAGTTTACTCATACCTCTATATCTCCTTCGCTGCATGCTCTCCTCAAACAAAGTGCAGCTTCAAAATCCAATCCTTGGAAATCAAGGAATTCTGGTCTCCTAGTTAAACTAGGAATCCTTTCTAATGAGCTTAAACACTCAGAACTTGCACTTTTATGAATTAATCTTTCTACACGACTAACTTTTTCTGGAGGTGGAACTCCAACTATTTCGACAGCAGGAATCTTCACTTCTAGGTGTTCAGAAATTGTCTCTTCAATCTGCGGCTTCTCTAGAATAGTTCCTTCTGCACAACTAACTTTTTTGGAAGGTGGAGCTTCAACCATTTCAGCTAAAAGAATCTTCACTTCTGGAAGATCAGAAATTGTCTCTTCGGTATCTGATTTCTCCATAAGGTCCTTCTTGCATTCATAGTAAATGTCACTCAGATGATCATTTTGGGTTGACGCTATATCTGCAGCCTTGATTGTTTCTGAGATGTCATGTCCTCCACCTGATATAACGGATATGGCATTGACCAAAGGATCGAGTGCAGGATCTTCCAAGATAGGTTCTGGAGCATTGAAAAGATCTCCTTCTCCTCCCATATCATATTCCAAAATTGAGGGAACCTGTACCATATTGGCCTATACAAAAAGTCAACAAGTGAACTATGAAAACGGTTTATAATAATGTATATGTTTTTGTTTCTAGTAAAAATAAGTAGCTCTACTGTGTTTTTCAACAGATTTTGAATTATAAGCTCACAAAAGTTGAAATATGTTTCTAGTGTTGTCTATTAAGCAAATTTTATTGATTGCCAGCAATCTATTGCTCACTGGTCTCAATGATTCCACTTTTGAATATTTCACTAAAACAATAGAAACTGAAGTCTGGATATAGTGTCTTTTTTTTTTATTTCTTTTCAACTTGACAAAAATTCCCATTTTTTCCCTTAGCAGATAGCCACACTCACGGGCACTTCTCTATCTCATCTTTGATTTTTCAATGGTAAGACCTTAGCCCAAACTAAATATTATCCTCAAATTGAAGTTAAAAACTAAAATGTTTGACCAGATTTCACATTTATGTATCTTTTTTTTAATATAGGATCGAGTATTGTCTAATAAATAAAAAAATTTCCAGTTTCTTTGCTTTCATAGAATTTTGTCGACTTCAACCCAGCAATAAGTACTTTTCGATCTCAACCTTCCCGATCTTTGCTTTCAGAAAGTCCTCTTTGGAACTTCTTAAGTGGCATGCACTTCTTCATCATCTTTCAAAATCTAATTTTACCAATAAATCGGGAGAGTTTTAAGATTCTGCAACACATCTTTTTCTTTCCACGCCTTTACGAGTCTTTTGAAAGATCGTTTAGTAACAGCCCCAACAAATCAAACAACATTCTTTCAGTATTTTCACTTTTCACCCCACAACCCTCAGTGGCCGATCCAAATCTCCCCAAAACCTAGCATATTCCTAGACCGAACCCGTTCACGCAACCGTAAAAGCGAGATCGGTTTAACCAGAAGGAAAAATTACCACGTTGCGAGGACCATCCGCGACGCCGTATCGGGGGGAGAGAAATCCGTCATCGGAGAACGGCAGGTAGGAGCAGTGCCCGCTACTGTAGTCATGGAAGAAGCTGTCCGAGAAGCCCAGATTCAGCTGAAACCCGGCCTCCGCATACATCTTCTATCTCTCTTCCTTCTAACTTCTCTTCGATGACTCCCCTCGCTCTTTGCGAATCCTCTCCCCGCCCTCCTCCTTCGCGGACCGGAGGAAGAAGAAGCGAGCAGGAGAGAGAGAATACCTTGGGAAGAGAAACAAGCCAATTTATAGAGGACACAAAACAACAGTGACTCCCCCCCTCTCCCTCTCTCTCTCTCTCTCTCTCTCTCCATTCTTTCCTCTCCTCTCTTCTAAAGTAAACGAATCCAAAATATCAACTTCAATATAATTATCATGCTCTTTTATCCTATTTAACTAAAATATCAACTAATTATATAATTCAACAAACTCAATTACTTCAAAATATGTTAATATAGCTTTATTAAAACCAAAATACATCCATAATTAAATTTACCTAATTAAAAAATATGCTATGTTTATTTATTTATTATTATTATTATTATCAAATTGGTAAATGGAACTCGATATTGACATTCATTTGGTCGATGCCACCTCATGATAGGGAATCTAGCGATCGATTGAGGGAGGCAAGAAACGAGGACAGCAATTCAATTCCAAGGTCCACATCATCAACTTCAATTCGTTGCTTCTCAATCATTGCCCACCACCATAGATTATGGAAGGCTCCGTGTGCTTCCTTTTTTTAGCGCACGTGTCTAAATTTCACTGGACTATTTTTAATTTTAAAGGTAGATAATTTTTTTTTAAAAAAAAAATATTTATCCACCGTTAAATATACTCGCATCCTTTGAAATTTAAATTTATTATTTTACCTCTCTACCACAGCGGTAAAATTGCTTTAATTTACCTTAATCGAAATTAAAATTTTAATATAAAAAATAGAAAAATAGGACTATCCTCTTAATTATTCCAAAGTTAAGGCCAATGGAAAAACTAAAAGGAATATTTTTTACTCGATGAAGGAAGTTACATGTGCGTTTATTTGATGGGATTAAAGAGCTCGATAGATTAAAAAGAGAAAGAACAAAAAAATAAAGAGTGGAATCCATCAAGAGATACATTACTTTAAGAGAGTTGAAAGGTATTCTTGAAAAGCATCATGAAGTATAATTTCAATTAGAAAAGTGAAGTAGCATCAACTATCTCACTCTTTAAAAGTTAAAACCTCATAATTTAGTTTCAATTTCGTAAAATTGCAAGGGTGCTATAAGAATCATAGCCCTACCCTAACAATGAGGGCGAGAATCATTTGATGTGCTCGAGAGATAGCTCATTGGGGGCACTATTCATCATCTTCTTCACACCTTAATTCACTTTCATGGAAGCCTACAATGAAAGCATTAGTGACAAATCTATAAACCCTTTTTTATCCTTTGCTAATTGATCTTTTGGGGCACTTAAACTTTAAGGTGCACCATGAAAAGTGCAATTTAAGCATCTTGTTCGACTTTACCATTTTCATTGATGGTTTCCTTTGTTATCTATGAGAACAATTTTCAATTTATCACTTGAAATTTAAGTTTTTTGATGATGAAAGTAAATCTTCTGAATAATGTTATTAATATGAATTGAAACTCTCTACCGAAAACAAGTGAGTGGTGTGATTTTAAGGATTAAATGAGTTTTTAGTTAACTAGTGATGATCGAAGAGTATATTAATTGTCGAAAGGGCTCTCGCCGACGAAGTTTCCCGGCGGATCGTAGCTGCAGATGACGATGAAGCCGGCGCCGGCGAAGCACTCGACGCGGGCGCATCCCACCTTGGTGGTGCTGTTCCACACCATCTGCGTGTAGTGACCGCACATCTGGCCCTGCGCGCAGGTGTTGGTTGCGCGGTCGTAGTAGGCGGCCTCCTCCGCCCAGGCATCCACAGCCCGTTCGGGGGTCCATGATCCGCCGACTGCCCCCCAGAATATGTTCTCCCCGTACGGCCCTTGCGAGTGCACCATGGCGCAGTCGCGGCGCCGCTTGCTCGCCCACCGGCGCGCGTACCGCGCCACCTCCCTGCCCCACTCCAGCGGCGCCTCGCCATTGGCCACCCTCACCTGGTTGTGCGCGTGCAGATACTCCCGCACATCTTGCCCCCGTCGCCCTGAAGGCTGCGTCGGCCGAGGAGGCGGAGGCTGAGGCGGAGGTGGAGTTCTAGTATCTGAAGGCGGCGGGGGAAACAGAGGAGGAGGAGGAGGAGGAGGAGGAATCAGCGAATCCAACTGGGGCGGCGGGGGAAACAGAGGAGGAGGAGGAGGAGGAGTCAGCGAATCCAAATGGGGCGGCGTGGGTGGAGGCGGAGGAGTCCCAGAATCCAAACTTTGCGACGTAGATGATTTCTCACCGATGCATACGCTGATGCCGCCGATCGCCGCGGCGCTAAAATTGAGGCAGGCAGGGTTACTCTCCGTCGAAGTTACATGGGTGCTGTCCCCGTCCGCGGCCGGCGGAGAGGGCACGTCTGCTGAGGCAAAAGTGAAGAGGAGGATAAAGAGAACGTGGAGGA
>JBAMHZ010086280.1:0-16785 GCA_037177395.1 Alpinia galanga | reverse complement strand
GAATAAAAGGTTTCCTCCAACTTGCATATTTGCTTGCTAGGGGCAACTTGCTTACCATGATCCAATGCAGCGTGTTCAGTCCTCGGAATTTCTCTCGACTGAAAAATCACAGACTTAGGCCAGAGTCATGAACAAGGGATCTCAGAATCCCCCCATAAATCATATGCCGAGGTACTTTTATCTATGGTATAGTCTCGAAGAGTTCCAGTGGATCCTGGTCCAACTGCTATGGTAAGTCTGAGCGACCCATTTCTGGGGTGCAGTTCCAGAGATCGCCTAACCCAAAGATTTTGAATTAGCCTAGAAATGAGCTGGGAGAGTTAACTCGATTCGAACATACTAAGGAGAGCTTCCTTTAATTATCCCTTGCAGCAACTGCCTTATTACTCCCTCCGAATAACTCGTTCTTGAGAATACCAGTTACACATTATTGGTAACCTCTCTCTCTCTCTCTCTATCTATTATATATTTATATAGAAACTGGAAAAGCTAATAAAGTGCAATCCAAATACATCGAGGAAAAGCATCCTGCCAAAATAGAAAGTAGCGATGGTGTAATGCAAATAAAAACTCAAGTCGCTTTAAACTTTTGACCGGAGCAATTTCTCTCGTCACATGAAATATCAGATTCTTTGGTGCAGGAATCTCGATTAAAGAACATGCTTTAAGAGCAAAAGGCAGAACAAATGATCGATACCCGCACCGCTTCCGCTAGAATCGCTTGCATTATGAGTCTTGGAACGTCGACTTTGGCCAGAAACATGTACTACTAGATCACAGACATATCTCGCACTATAAATAAGATAGAAACTTACATCAATTTCATTATCTAATGCATAGATCGATCACAAGAAACTAAAAAGAAGACACTAAATGAAGTAGAAAATTAAGGTGCAGCAACACACTAGTTCGGTAGTACATGGACATCACGACCAAAAGAAGGAAAACAAAACTAGAAACCATCAGCTCTCATTGATTCGTTTCGTTCCGCCTTGATTCTTCTCAGACTTCGGTGCCTGTCATCGCAATTAAAAATGTCGATGAATTCAGGTTAATTTTCTCAACAACGTAACGGAGCAGGCAATCTCATGAATTTATTGTTAATGTACCAGAATCCCTTGGCGCATTGCAGCGGAAGCACTCCATTCTGCTCGCAAAGTTGTGTTCGTTGCAGCCCGACCTTTTGAAATCACGCTCATAATTAGGAAATATTATCCTTCATTTGTTTAAAATTTAGACAGCGAATTGAAGAGAAGAATCCATGCATTGACACCTGTTGCAAATCCAATCTCCGGACTTCCATCCGGCACGTCCGCCGCCAAAGCTGTAGCCCCGGGACCGCGGCGTGTCGCTGTCGAAGCTGCCGCCGCCGGCGACAGCGGAGTCCTCCTTCAGGGCTGCGCACTTGAAGCAGCTGGAGCGGCTGGCGAAGTTGTGGGCGCCGCAGGAGCAGTACCAGTCGCCGGGGCGGACGTCAGAACCGATGAAGCCGAAGGACGAACCTCCGCGGCCTCCGCCGAAGCTGAAGTAGTCGGAACGGTCGCCGCCGGTCGGCCGCTGGTCGCCGCACCGCTGGCAGGAATCACGCCGGCTGAAGTTGAGGTGCTGGCAGGATCTGCAGGTCCAGTCTCCGGGCTTCCTGTTCATCTTCTCGAATCAAAACCCTGCAAAATCCATTACCAATTAATTGGATTACGCAACAGGACTACTCTGTTCTATTTCAACGGGAGAGAGAGAGAGAGAGAAAAGAAGCAGCTCTTTCACGTTCATGTTCATGTTCATGCATGATGCACTGGAGAACAATTGTCAAAGGACATGAAGATTACTAATTGCCAAAGAAAAAGTTTTCGTCAGCATTAATCTACAAGAGAAACCAAGAAAGAACTAAAAGAAATGAGAGATAACAAACATCAAATCTCTTCACTTACCTTCACTAGGAGAAAGAGGCGAGATGAGGTAGTGTGTGCAAGTATCAGTCGCTAGCTGTTGGCTTGGATTAGGTTGGTGAGCTTACGGTGTCTTTTATACATCCATCGGTGGGCCTCAACAATGGAGAATCTAAATTGTATTCTCACTTTTCTTTTTTACTGCCACTCCTTGAACACTGTCAATAGGAGAAGAAGATATAAAGGGCCTGGGGAAGGATGCCAAAGACTTATACTGGAACTTGAATCATGAGGAGCATTTGAGTTCCACCTTCTTGTTTTTCTTTTTCGCATGATTCTTAGCGGCCCGATATATATAGTCATATAAGTATGAAGTGGAAATTACATTAGAAGGTTGAGAATTGAGATATTGTTGTTGTTATTGATTCAAGCTTTCAAGAACCTTTCCCTTCATGTAGGATACGATAAGAAGGAATTTAGCAGTATCAAATTAATTGTTTACGCAAAATACGATTATTAAACACATTATGCATGTCCTAGTCACCATTTAAGTCCTTGAAGGGAAGGGCGCCCAATGTATATCCACGTTCTAACAGTCACTAACAAAGTAACAATAAGCAACTTTAGTTAATATGGTTCAAAGTTAATGCATCCAAAAAATAGAAGAAAAAGAAAAACACAAAACATGTAGTTAACATATCCATACGAGTGAGTGAGCATACACAAATTTTAATCCAGAAAAGAGGGCAAAGCGAGATAAGAATATAGCTACTGTTGTAATTTTTCATTCGATGGAGAATTGAGCGACGGAATTTTTAACTAGAGGTGAAAGCATCCTGCAATTTCCATAGTGAATTTCTCAAGAAAGTAAAAGGGGAGAAGAGAAGGAAAAAAAAAAAAACTGGTGGTTTCCGATAAATAAAGCAGGTCTTGGAGAATGGACTTGACCATCTTTTTTCACTTGTATGACGTCCCTTGGACTGTTATTTTGCCATCCAACTCCAATATACATCCTTTGCTTTATCTGACAGACTAAATCAGGGCTGTTCTTTTGCTTTTTTTTTGTTTTTCCTTCTTCTTCTTCCCTCTTAATTACTTTCTCTTGGAGGAGTTGCAAAACCAGAGGATGATGTGTGCTCGATGGCTTCTCTCGGGCGAAGCCAAAGGAGTATCTGGTGAAGGGGGGAACCGTGAAAGAGAGCAAAGGTAAGTTAAGTGCCTGGCGATTGGATTCTCTTTGGGAAATGCTTTCATCATGCAATGTTATGATTATAAACCGGGCCATAATACCGATTGCCCATGCATGCGGTCTTGATTTTTCTTTGTTTAATCGACTGAAAGAAATTTATTTGTCTTTTGCTTCGATGCATCCATTGGATCAAAGTTGCGTGTTCGTTTTTAATTTTAAGTCGTTCTTTGAATTTATTACAAAGGGAGTAAGAGAAGGCCGTCTGTTTAATATATAAAAAATTATAGATTTCGCCTGGCGGGTAGGTTGTAGGCATGGGAGATGATTCCGGTCGGGTCGGACCAAAACAAATCCCTACCGTTCGATCTATTCCCATCCCCAACATCAACTCGCCATCATATCCGTCGATGATCGGACGGTCAATTAGGCGTATCCCGTTCCCATCTACGGACAAACACTCGAAGACTCCCGGGGAGTAAAATAGAATAGGCGGCGAAATTTCCCAAAAAAAACTCCAAATCCGACGAGATTAAACGGCGGGAAGGAGAAGGTAAAGCATCGTTCGATCGACGGGAGGAGCTGCGATGGTAGGATTCTGGTGAGTTCGGTTGTTTCCCCTTTTCCATTTTGTTTTTCTGGGATTGATATTCGATTGGTTTGCGGTGGATTTCTTGTGGGCTTGATTGAGATTGATATTATTTCGCGATTTGTTGTTTGACTGTCGTTCTATAGCCCCTTTTCGCATTGATGTGCGACGAGACTACTAAAGTAGGTATGATTTAAATTGGAAGCCTGTTTTCCTTAAGTTGATTGCTTCTCATTCATTTCCTTTAATGTTCATAGTGAGGAATAATCTGGTGGTAGGCTATGGATGGATTGAAGTACTTCATGTCGTTAGGATATGGATGCATATATTGGAAATCATGTTTATTTTGGATTCGTGTGTGTGTTTGTTGGAAATTGATTTTCATAGCCTAGTGACATTGATTTTCATAGCCTAGTGACATTGATTTCATAAATTAAATTCTTGCGAGACTATTTGAATTATGAGAGATAGTCCAATTAAATGGGATGAAGATATCTAGCTTGAATACGAGTCAAGTTCATGGGTGTAGATACACAGACACTAACTCGAGTATATGTAAGTGTCAATTCATTTGGAACCATTGGGGGTGAGAAATTGATTAAGAAATCGGATTAATTGTTGAGATTTGGCTGCACAAGGAATGAATGAAATTAATCAATTATTTTCTATAGGAAATTAATTAATAAAAGATTAATTAAATTAATTTTTTAAATTAACGTGTGAATGCATTTTCCAGTAGGAGCAACAGGAAAACATAATAATAACGATTAACTTAATTAATTAATTTAATAATTTTTTATTAAGGAAAAAACACACCTATGTCTTTTCACCCCTTAAAAGCAACTCTTCACCCCTTAAGAGAATCATTCACATTTATAAATTAATCCCCTCTCCCCTTACTTAAATCACTCAATTCTGAAGTTATGAGTTCTCCTCTTGAGTTATTCTCTCTCCCTCTCCTCTTTAAGGAGTTCTAAGGCTTTCAAATTTGGAGTGCTCATGTTTTGAGTCGCAGGCCATTATATCTTGAATAATTGTCAATCAATCATAAGCGGTGAAATATCGTTTTAAGGAAAGAAGGCTTGCCTTTGCCTAAAACTTAATTCTTTTATCTGAAGGAATAAATTGACCCAAAAGGGTGTGTCATCATCCATAGAGATGATTCAACAACTGACATACTTAAGTCCTGATAATAGTAAATTGGTGGCAATGCTACTGGAAAGGGTGCATGTATCACCCAAAGGGGTGCATCTATCGTCTGAAGGAGTGAATCTAAAATTGAAGCAGTGTCTTGAGAATTGAAGGGGTGTGTCAAGAATCCAAAGGGAACATGATATGTATCTCATACAGTCACCCAGCCGGTTCAAGCTGTTGACTTGTCAATGAACTGATTCATCGGACCAAACATGTTGGACCAATCTCATTAATTGACATAATTCAATAGGAGAACTTTATCAAAGGTGTTAAAACCTTTATTGGCTTGTCATCATAAAGGATAACCCTTATGAAGTAAAAAGGTGATTTTGCTCACCCTAAGTGCCCTTACGTCCGCTCCAGATTGTAGAGGGAAGGTAAACCATAGTACCGAGCGACGTCCTAGGTGGGAGGACACTTCCCATGGAGAATTAATCCCACAGGTAGAATTGACTCTTGCCCAATGAAGCAAGTCTACCACTCGAGTACCAACTCAGTTACGCCCATGAGGGCTAAAAGATAACCCTTATGATTGTATGAGATGTGGCGACATGCTAAGAAGCAAAATTGAGGCCCTTGAAGTGTTTAAAAAAAAACTACAATTATGGTTGAAAATATCAATCGAGCAAAATTATTTGTAGTGTTAAAGAAGAGAATGCAAGGTATTGATCAAGGACTGTTTCTCTGATAAGAGCAATATTCATCAATCTACTGTATCCTACTCACCTCAATCCAATGATGTTACATTACATGAGAACCACACCTTAAGGAAATAATAAATGCTATGTTGGTAAGTTTGGAATTATCCTTGAAACTGTGGGGAAGTTTCCTCTCATCAAACCACAAGCTCCACTAAGACAAAGATGAAACTCTCTATAAGTCGTGGAAAGGTCAAGGTCCTTTATATGGAGACAATGAATGTGGGTGTGTTTGCTTAATATATAAATACCTAAATTTTTTAGTCAAAAGAGTTTATTGCAAGATGTGCATTGATATGTGTCAACAGTTATGATTTTTTCCAAAAAAAACAAAAAACAAAATTATGAGAGTTTCTTTTATTGTTTGTGGAGAAGATGTTGTTGATTTTATTTATTTAAGTTTATCCTGAAACTGAATGAATTGCATTTTTTGTTCGTTTTCTTTATCAATATTACAATCATCACTGCTGAATATACGAAAGATCTCTCCATTTGCAGGTTAACTACATCAGTCTCAAAGGATATTTAAACCAGAATAACCTTAAAAAATTTGTCTCCTTTGGCTATTTGTTTTTCTTACAAGAATCCTTTAAAGCAAATTATATAAAATAGGATAAAAAAGATAAAGTTAGTTTCAGAAGGAGTTGAGTGTTACTGACAATTTATAATCAGTTACATGGAAACTGTAAATCTTCATAGATAAAAGATAGGAGTGGACAGCTCCTACTTTCAGATGCTTCTTTCTGCCTCTCCTATTATTGGGTGTTTATGGATGTTATAATTGGAAATAATCTGTGAGCACCAGACTGCTATACATCTTAAGCTCATGGAACGAGCAGCTAACTTGAATGGACACGAGTATATAATTGGTATATCAGAGAGCAATGATGCTTCAACCTCTCTCTCTTCCCAAACTGACCACAGTAACTCACACGGAACATTTGGTCAAGATAACCCTTCAATAAACACAGTGACTCCTGTCTCCCAATTAGCTTTCTCACAAAATGTATCTAGTTCATCGAATTCTTCATTGACAAGAACCAATAATCATCGTCGCCGAAATAGAAGTCCATTGAATTCTGGATTGTGGATTACAGTTGAGCTTGTTGCTAATGTAAGCCAAATTATAGCAGCTATCATTGTGTTATCATTGTCAAGACATGAGCATCCCCAAACTCCATTATCTGTGTGGATCATAGGGTATACAGCAGGTTGTGTTACCACACTTCCACATCTTTGTTGGCGCTACCTTTATCTCCGTGCTCAGAGACCTGAGCAAGATCCAGCACATTCTAATCAGGGTGCTACAGGGAACAACCATCCTGAGTCCAGTGTCTATGCTGATAGAGTCATTACACGCAATCCACCGGAAGAAAATGGTCACGATCCATCATTTGAGTTGGAGCAAACTCATGTAACCACTAGCCCAAGGTACTTAAAAGTGACTATTCTTATTTCTGTTACTCGAATATAGTTCTATTTTGTTTGGTATTATTCTATCTGAACTATCTAATTAGAAGGCTCCAGCTCTTCTACTAACTGATGTCACTGCCAGACTGTATGAACTTTGTTTGGAAAATTATCATGGACTTTGCCTTTTCACAATATTGTTCTCTATTGAATATGTATATATGTCATGAGAATTGACTGCTTTGAGTTTAGTTGTTGAATTGGATACTGTTGTTACATAAAAGGATAATCAGTTATAAATTTCATTCATCTTATGGTGGACAGAATTCTCCATATTCAGAAAAACATGTGTATGATAAGAGTTTTATATAATAAAAGATCTGTCGGTGTCTAGCAAGTCAGCAACATAGTTCTCATCAATCAGCTGTGTAATAAAATCAGCATACATTAAGTTCCAATAGTTAAAAAGTGTTCATCTTGTTATTAATTTTGACAACATAGATTTCAATGTTAAAGGGACTCCCTTCACAGTTAAAAGTACTCCAGAAACTCATAACTTGTCACTTTTGCTTGTGACACTTTAAAATAGTCAAATATTTGTGTCCCATCAGAACTGGAACTTTTATTGAGAAAATAATAATTATATAGCAATATCATATTTACATTTTTATGCAAGATACTAACCATACTAAATTTTTGGCTAGGACTGAAGCTTGGTGACCGCTCTGGTTTGGCCAAGAGGTCTCTGTTTCTCCACCCCCAATTCATGGTTAATTGACAAAATTCCATGTTTAGTTTCTTGTTAATTTGAATATTCAAACAACACAATGTAATAAATTTCTTGATAATTTGGATATTCAAACAAGACAAAGTAATGAGCAAGTTAAGTCAATATATTTCCGACTTTGTTAGTGGGAATCTCACTATCAATAAATAAATAAATATATGTATCAGAACCACCAATAATTTCAAAAAATGTTATGCATGATAATAGGTCATTGTAGTGGAAGCGTCGAAGGTCAATGCTATAAATTTGTGAAAATGAATCCATTAACTATAAATGTTTGATTTGTAATGGTCGTGAAAAAAAAATGTGGCGAGCAAGTTGTTTCACTGGGAGGACATGCTCAACTATTCATGCAAAGAGTTGATGGGTTAAAGAAAAAGACAGTGAATAACTTGTTTATCCACATAATATCTCTTCAATCCATCACTCTTGTACTAGTGACATTATTGTCCTAGAAAAATATAACCTTCAGATGCAAAAAGAGCATATACTGCCTCAACCTGCAATCTCATGAATTTACGTGCCTCAATTGGTGATATGGAATGAAATAAAAGAGTATTCAAATATCTAAGCTTATGGATAATTCTGTAAAACAATAGTGGGAGGCCTCTCCTGTTGGTCTTGCAATATTCTAGTCTTTCTAGACTTGGTGAAAAGTTTATCAGATTTTTTACAGTAAAAGGACACTAAAAATTTGCAGATTTATAAAACTAAGGATTTTCAATTAAAAGGGGGAAAACAGCCTTTTTTTTTTGCAAATTTGTTTCAAAGGGTTATTGAGTGGAATTAAACAACTTAGAAATTTGCAATAGGGAGATAAAATGTGTTTAAAATTTAAACAACTCACTACTTTGTTTTATTAATACTATATATATTGAAAACAAAATTTTAACTTTTTTTATTGCACCATTCTTCATGAAGATCTTCACTCTTGATGAGTTGTCAACTCTCTTTGGTTATTCCTTCCAACAAGTACTGAAAAGCCAAGGAACTAACCATTATCACATTCTTTTTTGGTTGCACTTTCTAATAAATAAGGAAATATTGCGAGTTACTATGAGTTGGAAATTTTGCAAGCATCTCAATTGCGTCCTTTATATCCATTAAGTTTATATTGTTAAAAATTGAGTGTTGGCATAAGAATAATTGAGTGTGAGCTATGCAAACTTTGATAGACACAGACAGAGGCTCAAATGTCTCTGATGGTAGCAAATCGTCTATAGTGAAAATCAAGATAATGTTATATAGGTTGGCAAGTTAAATAAATAAGCACTAAAGAAATTCTTCTCATAGTAAGAGATGGTGGCTTATGAATGCTAAGGTATAATCCCTTGTATCATGCTCTTTTAGTCTACAAGATGTTAATCAACATGGCTTTATAATAACAATACTTTTTTTTTTCTGTAATTAAACTAAAGTTCCTGAATGCATGACATTTGCTGATGACATTTTGCTAATTGATGGTAGAGACAAAGGGATGTCAAGTAAAATATCATCAACAAATATCATTCATTCAGGAACATTTTTGTTGATGATATTTTTTTCTGTAGCCAATTGGCATCCCTTTGTTTCTAGCATCCTTTCTGAGGTCCTTTTTAAACACTTTTGTTAAAGATGGATCGTGAAATAACAAATAATACTTATTCGTCAACACTTCCATTTAGCTACTTGGGATACTTGATATTCAGTCAAAAGAATTATTAAATATATATTCTTTGATTGATAGCGGTGGCTTGTAGCTAAAACCTGTAATATTTTGTGTTGTATTTTTTAATGCACAATTTATAGTTCATTTTTGTAGATCTTCCATTTAATTGCATAGTTCCTTTATAGTTCTTGTAATTAAAATATTCTCGTGTGGTTTTTATAATTCTTTTTAGAGTTTTGTATGTTATAGTTCTTGTGAATCAAACATTATTATCTTTGCTTCTCTAATTTCCAGTAGAACTAGTATAAAAAAATCCAACTTTTCTTAATTCTTTGAAATCCTTGAAAATTGAAATCTTGGAAACTCAAACTGAACAAAAAAACATTTGGTTTCAGATTTTTTGTTTTTTTTAGGTATGGAATCTCATACAATAACAATCAAGTTTTATCCCACTAGGTGGGATCGGTATGAAACCTCACATGAAAAAAAATTTATAAGCAGGATCAAATTGGATCAAGTCATTAAAAAATGCCCCTGACCTACACCCAGAGGGGAGAAACATGTGATTATGGGTTAGTGATGAGACTTGGGAATGGAGGTTGGCAGAATAAATTTCTGTTGTGAGTTGGGGGAAAATATACTTTCTGGATACTAATTGACGCTACAGGAAAACCAACAAAGCCTTTTTTAGGATCCGAGATTTGTTTTATGATAGGGAGGTTAATGTAGCAAAGAAGTAGGGGAATACCTGCTACCGAATTTTCCTCTTCTTGACACATTGTGCTTCTTGCATGGTCTTCAATAGGTTTCTAACCTTTGAGGGAGCTCTTTGAGGAGTGGCCATGAGATACTACTAAAGTCTTCAATGCATCGTGATGAGTTGCCCATTGATGGATCTGATACCATTTTTTAGGAGCATACAAGATCAAGTTTGAGCAAGGATGTCTATTGTTATTAGGGAGAGAAGAAAATGCCCATCTTCTAGTAAGGAGTGGAAACTAATCGATACAAAACTTGCTTGGTTTCCTTATTGGTGAGATGTTATATATACTCATATCTACTATGTCTAACTCCTAAAAACTTGGTCGACAAGACATTTTATATGGGCACTCTTAATAAAACTACTAATTCTAAACTAAATGTATAAGAATACTGTGTTCGTGATGGGTTAATTCTATATTTAAAATATAATTTATTTATTTCTTATTGTTGATATGGAGCCCTATTGACTTGTTAGATAAACACATAGGGATGTTGCTTTGAACTTCCGTGCAAGAACATCTAAGTGGTGGGAATCATGTGGCTTGGAGTATGGATTTCATGGAGTTGAATTGGTTGGGTGTCAATCATATGGGTTTTTTTTTATTATCTACCCTTTTGTATCCTTGTTAGACACTCAACGCTCCCAACACTACCGCTCAAAATCAGGCATGATACTCCTGTTGCCCATTTACAAATGAGATGCACAATACCTGGATACATGCTTAAGTCAGAGAGTTGTACTTGAGTTTGGGTAACATAAGTGAGAACACATGAAATATGAATATATTGCCCTGTTATATGAGTATCTAGTGATATGACTTACCATAAATATGTGTCTTACGTTGCAATCAGATGCTGAGTGTTGAAAAGGAAAAAAAAACTGGGGAACTGTCAAATGCTGTGCAGGAATCAAGGCACTTGTTAACTTTTTATGCAGACTCATGCAGATTCTCTGATTCTTAGTTTAGAGATTCTTATCTTCTATATCATGATAGTTGTGGCTTAATGTGATCACTTTATCTCTTTTTCTTCTGTGAATTTAGCAATTCTTCTGCCAATACAAACAATCAATTTGAAAAATAACATTGGTTGTACATTATAAGTGTTTGGAATCAGCCATAAACCATCAGGGCCCAGAATGAGCAAATGTTTTATAATTACTTGTGTGGTATGCCCTACCTGCTGACTTCTAGTCTTAGGTCTTGATTTGACTAAAATTTAAGTCAGTTGAGTGTGTGGAAGGGTGAATCAGAGGCTTAGGAGAGAGCAGTGATTAAGGCAAAAAATTGTTTTGGTACGCTTGGCATTGGGTGATTCTTGTTATCAGACGAATGAATAGAAGTAACTGTGCCAGGTTATACCTTGAATTTTTTTTTACCTATCTAGATGTTTAACCTAATTATTTGTGCTTACAGCAATTTTACACAATTCCCTGCATGATAGAATAGGGTTACCAGCAAGAATTTACATTTTTTTTGTTTGCAGGATAAATGCAATAGTTGGAAATTTCAAGACAGCCTTGGATTGTTTCTTTGCTGTGTGGTTTGTTGTTGGAAATATATGGGTGTTTGGTGGGCATTCCTCTTCCCATGATGCCCCTAACTTGTATAGGTATATTTGGAATTGGAACACTTTTTTCTTCTTGATCATTTATAAATTGAAGAATCACTTTGACTTCTGCTTGTTCTCAGGTTATGTATTGTCTTTCTTGCATTCAGTTGTATTGGATATGCCTTACCTTTCATTCTATGTACAATGATTTGTTGTTGCTTGCCGTGCTTCATATCTGCCATGGGCATAAGAGATGATACACCTCATAGCAGAGGTGCTACCTCGGAGTCAATTAATGCACTGCCAAGTTACAAGTTTAAATCAAAGAGGCAGAAAAGTAGAGGGAATTCAGATTTTCATAGCCATTCAAGTGGTGGCATACTGGCTGATGGTACTGATGAGGAGCGCACTATTTCTGCTGAAGATGCTGTAAGTACCCTCTTCAGTATTGTTATATGTGATTATGTCATCTGTTTGCATATGCTACAAAGCTAATTGTAATTAACTAGGAACCACCACAACAAAATTATAAACCATAAGATTTTCTAAGCTATTTGTAACACATGATAGCTTAAGTATTGCTTGCTAAATGTTAAGGTTTTTGGAAAGGCATTTCTATCCAACAAGTAGACTCACTGTATAGCTCATATGTGGTGTATGGACGACATATGTGGTTGATAGTAAAAACATATGACAAATACTTATATCACTGAAAATGACTAACATTTATCCAACTAAGGATACTAATCAATTCATCTAATACATAATTCCACATAGAAAAAATATAACAATCATACAATAGATGTTGCATAATAAAACAATGTAGAATACACTGTTTATTAGCAACATTTATATAATATAATTAAGATCCAAATTCTCTGTTGCAAAATAATATTTACACTCACAAGTTACTTGTCACCACACTAAAAACTTCATTTAGTACGTTGTCATCACAAGAATCAATGTTCGTTAGTAGAAAAATCATCAGAAAGGATTACATTGAGTTCTAGATCATTAAAATAACTAAATCAATTTTTTTTTCCATTGCATAGATGACTCATCTGCCCATATATGCAATATGGTCACTTGTCCAAAGTGCCTAGGTGGCCAAATGGACAGGCTTGTTGTACAAATATATTTACCATTCTGAGTGCAATTCTCCATCTATTGGTTTTTTTGCTACATTGCAGCATCACCATCATGAGCCCATGCAGCTGATTTCGAGTTATTGTTGGTAGGTAGAATAGTGTTCCTTTTCCAGACTCCTTACTCCCACAGACCTTTTTGTGGACTAGTTACTAGTTTCCATCTTTTCTATATTTTGACAAAAGATAAGTCAATTGCCTACCCGCTTTCACATTCCTAAGCGGGATCCTGCCAAGGTCAAATAAAAAGATCTGAAAGTTCATGTTTTCTTGCTTAGGAGTATAGTGGATATTCTTTAAAAAAGTTGTACCATCAGATACTATTTGCAGGTAGATTTTGTACATATATAAAATAATATTTCCATCTCACCAAACAAGGGAATAAATTGAACCAACCTTCAGTTAGCTAGGCTCAAGAATAGCCTTTTAGTAAAAGTAGATCTATGTTACTGTCCAAATGAATGTTGAATTCGATGATACAATGACAGTGATGCTTGTGATAAAATTAGGCCATCTAACAATGGGTCTAGGATCTGAAGGATGGAAATCTGCATCATGAATATATATCTTAAGGTGTATGGTTTGCTTTATAATTGATGCATTTCTCTTAGCTAAATGCTGGTCATGATTGTATTTTTCTCAACATTTAGGTTAAATTATTGGAACTATCTCAGCTGAATGACCAACTCTGCAGGTTTGTTGCATTTGCCTATCAAAATATGTTGACAATGACGAGCTGCGTGAACTTCCATGTACTCATTTTTTCCACAAAGAATGCGTGGATAAGTGGCTCAAGCTAAATGCAATTTGTCCCCTCTGCAAAGCTGTTGTAGGAGCCACCAATTCACAACCATCAGATACAGATCCAGGAATTTATCATTCTGCAGGATTGGCAGAGGTATGATGCAATATGTGCTCATTTTTGGTCAGGTAAGATACACAAGCCCACGTATGGAAGTGGAAAGTTTGCGCAAGCCCGTGGATATACATGTACACTGATTTGGCAGCTGGGTTGGGTGTCACAGAATTTTTTTTATATACTTGTGTATGTATATAAAATTTTCAGCAAATGGTATCGAGATCCAATCACAGTGTATCTCCATTTAGGTTGAATATGTTTGGGTGGAAAGACAGACGATGGAGGAAGAGAGGAAGTGATACAAAAATGTATACTAGTGATTCATGCTCTATATGCTATTTTTTGAGCCTCTCTATCTCCCTCAAGCTTTAGATGGATATTATTATACACCTTGAAAAGATTGATGCATTCTGTAAAATCTTAAGATTGAATATGCAGTTAACCAGAACTAGCAAACTGATCCGGATGTGTGTATTTTTTGTTGCTTGTTTTTCTTGATCTAACCCAGTTTACTTCCTGTTAATCTTTTCCAGTTGAACTATTCCTGGTACTTTTCCAGTTGAAAATGTGGATTTTTCAAGTTGCTTTTTTGACATTGAAATTCTTTTTTGGTGTTGGAAGTGTTTTACTAATCGACTTCTTGATCCCAAGTTTGCAATTCGGATAAGCGTCTTGATAACATAAATACCATCCTAAAGCCTATAAATACTTAGCCACATGGTTACCCTCGCTGTGTTCTTCTCTTCTTGGACTTGAATCGAACTCTAAAAATTTTAGCTATATCGTCGACAAATCAAGTAGTATCATCATCGAGGTCCTGTCAAAAGTAACACGAGTCAACTGACCACCGATGATCCGGCTAACGACCCTCCTCTGATGTTTAAATCAAACAAGTGGACGAAGAAAAAAAAAGAAAGAAAAAAGTAAATGTTTTAGAATCGTTCTCCCCTTTATCTCTAACTGTCAACCTATCTCTATAGCATCTTTGAGGTTTTCTTTCCCCTCTATTGTGTGTTCTGTTAATGCTCTTTGGTATATTATTAGAGGACATTCTCTGTCAGAAATCTCCATGTAGTGTGTCACCATAGACCAAGGTTGCTGCCTGCAAAGATAGTTGAGAGGGACAACACATGTAGAGGAAGTTTCCTCCATGAATTAAAGTCTTAAGCCCTTCAGGTCCCCTTTTCCAGAGTTGATATGCTCAGGCCTGCTACTCTTCTCGAGTAGTCCTCTCTCCCAATTAGAGAGACTTATACCTTCTACACTTCCAGGGTAGGCCTTTCTCCCAACTAGAGGGATTTGCGCCTTTTATACTTTCCGAGTAGCCTTCTCTCCCGACTAGAGAGACTTCTATCATTTCCCGAGTAGCTCTTTCTCTTGACTAGAGGGACTTACATCTTTTACATTTCCAAGATAGCCCTCTCTCCCGACTAGAGAGACTTATGTCTTCTACACTTCCCGAGTAGTTCTCTCTCCCGACTATAGGGACTTATACTTTTTGTACTTCCATGGTAGCCCTCTCCCGACTATAGAGACTTATACCTTTTGCACTTCCATTCTTTTGGTCTTTTATGTGGCTACCTAGTGCGACTTTTCTCCTTTATGGGTTCCCTAGTTTAGATCCACATCAATGTTACCCCCTCGAATAGTCAGACAAATGAATATACATGTCTGACGTTAAATTGTCCGGCTTCTCATCTGCCTCATGCCTCTTTCTTAATAAGATTACGCATTTTCACACTTTCCCGCCACTACAAAAAACATCAAATTAGCGATGAATTTTAGCAACGAAATTTTTTCGTTGCAAATCTACAACGAATTTGACGATGAATTATTAAGTCGTTGCAAATTAGCAACAAAATTTGCAATAAAAAATATTTTGTCACGAAATAGCAACAAACTATTTATTCATCGTAGATTTTACAACAAATATAATTTTTGTTGCAGAATTAGTCGCATATTTGCAACAAATATAATTTTTGTTGGAAAATCTGCAACGAAAACCTGGAATCATTGCAAATATTGCGACAAAAATAAATTCGTTGTGACTTTTGTGTCGAAAACTACAGTCGTCGCAGATTTTATTTAATTTTTTTAAAAAAAAAGAGCACGGTGATTGACGAAATATTGCGATGAATTTTCAAATTCATCGTGAATGTGCGACGAATTTGAAATTCATCGCAAATATTGGCGATGAATTTTTAATTCGTCGTCGATCCATGACAAATTTGGAATTCATCACCAATATTGGCAACTAACTTCAAATTCGTCACCAATATTGGCGACGAACTTCAAATTTGTCGCCAATATGGGTGACGAATTTCCAATTCATCGTCGATCCGCGATAAATTTAGAATTCGTCACTAATATTAGCAATGAATTTTGAATTTGTAGCTAATATTTGTGAATAATTTCAAATTCATCACATCTTTGCAATGAATTTTGAAATTCGTCGTGTCTTTGTGATGAATTTTAAAATTTGTCGCAAATATTAGCGACAAATTCAAAATTCGTCGCAAATCTGCGTAATGAAACGGGAAAGGGAGACAATCCTCCCAACTAATCTCTGCACCTCTTGCTGGTTGGTTGGAGACTTCATGTTGCATAATGCTTGTACCTTAGCTGGATTAGCTTGTATCCTTTTTTCAGTAACTATGTACTCCAGAAATTTTCCACTGCGCACCCCGAATAAATATTTTTTAGGATTCAGCTTCATATTATAACGTCTAAGGATAGAGAAGGTTTCTTTTAAGTCTTGTATCAGATCTTGAGTGAACTGAGATTTTACAAGGATGTTATCGACATAAACTTATAGATTATGACCCTTTTGCTTAGCAAATATCTTACCCATGAGTCTTTGATAAGTGACACTAGCATTTTTCAGCCCAAAAGGCATCACCACATAAGAATAGAGACCTCCCGTGACTCTTCTCTTGTCTGTCCGAGTCAAAGGGATCTGATGATACCCTTGATACGCATCCATCAATGACACTACCTCATAGCCAACTGTAGAATCTACTAACTGATCAATACGAGGCAAGGGGTAGCAGTCTTTAGGGCAAGCTTTATT
>JBAMHZ010085439.1:0-16810 GCA_037177395.1 Alpinia galanga | reverse complement strand
AAGGAGTAGATGAAGCCTGAAACGGCTCGGTAAAAGTGTGAACCTCCCCTTTGCCATACAAGGGGACCACTCAGAAGATCCTTTCCATTTTGAGCAAGTGCGTGTATCTCCGGCGGGACCCCCACACGGGGGCATCCTCCAAGGTACCCCAGATAGCCAAAAATAGAATACTCTTCCTACAGGCTACGTCCTTAATGGCCTAACAACTTACCTCCTGCCACCTAGCATCCTTTCATTGGTGGCAGTACAGAAGATGCTCTGTGCCTCATATAAAGAGGTCGTTGGAGGTAAGAAAAAGGGGATCGAACATTGTAAACCTTACTACTCTTCTTCTTCTTCTTTACACATTCTCTTCTTCGATCTTTCTCTCCACCTACAAGCTCTAATTTAGACATCGGAGGACCGTTAGCCGGACACTGGCGGCCGTCTGACCTGTGTTAACTTTGACAGGAGAAGAATATCGAGAACCTTTACTGTTGCCGCTTGGAGAGAACCCATTCTCCCATGTCTTCGAGGACAAAAAATCCGAGCAGCATTAGTCACAATCTTAACAAATCAATCGAGTATATACCTTGCTCATGAAGAAGTTCATCAACCACCTTAGCAACCTTTTCGTATATAAGCCAAGCAATTTAGACAAAAATAATTACTAACAATTCATCACACCCAAACCTTATTAAAATGTTCATATTGCCGATTTCCTTAATTGAAGATTTGCTAACCAATTTCCTCTACCTTTCCCCTATTATCAACTGATATAGTCAGCAAACAATCAAGGAAAAAGGATCATTGGTAAAATAGATAAATGAAATGAGTATGTTTGCAGAACCTCTTTAAACCATTTGAAGAACAGGGCAGCATTATCAGTAGGCTCACCGCCTCCATACCTAAAGCACACAAAGGGATCAGCAAAAACTAGGAGAAAATTGATCGTCTACAAGAACAAAGGATTCCTGGCTTTCAACTTACGTAGCCAAGAAGAACAAAGCCAAGCTCTCCTTTTTCAGGTTCTCCTCGTACTCCTCGTTCTCAGTAGCTAAAGCATCGAGATCAAACCCTAACATTGGCTAAAGAATTCAAAAGCTAAAGCATCGAGATCAAACCCTAACCTTGGGTACCCGGTCTGCGTGCCAAAAAATACGGCGACCTTCTTCTTCCCTTGGTCCTCCTCCGCATCCCGCCGGGTCTTCAACTCCAGCGGCTTCGGCGGCTCGGGGGCTTCTTCCCTCTCAATCGTCGGAAGAAGAAGATCGCCACGCAGTCGGCGAGCACGGCGACCGCGGTGGTCACGACCGCGAGCAACCGCCGGTGCTCCGCCGAGGCGTCATCGGAGAAGGAGGCGAAGGCGCCTCCGAGGGACCCGGCCACAGCCGACAGGAGATCGAGCGGCGACGCCCTCCTGGAATCCGTCTGCATCGCGGCGGATCAATCGATGCACCGATGAAACACGGATCTCCGCTCTTCCTCTCCCTCTCCCTGCTTCGAATTGGCAGAGAAAGCGAAAGAGATGTCGACGGGTTGGTGGCGCGGAGGAAGGAAGCGAGAGAAGGCGGCGAATCGGCTAAGGTCGGCTCATCCCCGCATCGCTGTCTTCGACTGCTCAAACGTGGGCCACAAAGCCCAAATAGTCAACCGGGAACATAAACAGTCCCATAAAAATGATTTAAAATAGCGCGGTGAAAGAGCGGCGGTGCTCGGCGGACACTACGACCATGTCGGCGACTGCGATGAGGGCGTTCAGGGAGGTCGGCGAGGAGGCAGTCTGGTGATGAGGACGAATTTGGAGACGGCATCGGCGGCGATGCCTACGCCGTAAGTGGATATGGCGGTGGTAGGGAAGCGCTCGGTGCGGCCGCTGTTGTAGACCCGGACGAAAGGAAAGGAAGGCATCGGCGAGGATTCCGTCTGCAATATCGACGGAGGAGAGCACGGATGGAAGAAGAAGAGCTTGAGACTCGATGACCGGCCGTGATCGTGTCCTCCGGTTAATGGCGGTGGCGGATCTCGGCGCTGCGACGAGGCGGAGGCTTCAGCGGAAGGGGGCAGCCAAGAAGGGTATTATGGTAAACAACGGCATTGCGTAAAGTTTTACCATGCTTTTTCTGAAATACTTTTTTTTATTAAAAAAATCTTTAAAAAAAAAATCACCTCCGCAGTGGCCAGAGGTGGCCACGGCATCTGCAAGGCACACGATGGCCAAGTGATGCCCATCGCGACGATAATTTTTTTTATTTTCAAAGTTTTTTATTTTTATTTTAATAAAAAAGATACAACAATAATAATCAAATTTTACAACCGACTATATGGATTTTTCTACGTCATTGGACTCTATCTCTCACTATATCATCAAAATAAATTTTATCTTATTTTATTGTTGCTAATCAATTCTTTTTTAGTCTTCCTCTTCTACATTTGATGTGTGTATTTATCGTATTTTTACATCGCCACCTAGAACATTTATTGATCGTCTAAGTATATATTTGTACTACCTTAAATGTGTTTCTTAGAGTTTTTCCACAATAGATGTAACTTTAACTTTCTCTCTAATGCTCTCATTTTTTATTTTATATATCCTCGTATGTCCATACATCCATCTTAATATTTTTATCTCTGCAATTCTCATTTTCTAATCATGTGCTTGAGTTGTAATCCAATATTCAACTCTATATAATATAGCAGGTTTAATTGTCGTTTTATAAAACTTCCCTTTAAATTTTAAAGACACTTTACAATCATATAAAATATTCAATGTTTTCCTCTATTTCAATTATTATATTTATATTTTGTGTAAAATATCTTTCTTAATTCCTCCATCATCTCGAAAAAATAATCCTAAATGCTTAAAGTTCTCAGTTCTTGACAGCTCGTCATCTCCTATCTTAACACTTGTCTCATTATATCTAATGCTGCTAAATTTAAACTTCATATATTCTATTTTTATTCTACTAAGCCTAAAACTTTTCACTTCTAATGTTTCTCGTTAAGATTTTAATTTAACATTTACTCCTTCATTTGTCTTATCTACCAAAACAATACATTTACAAATAACATGCACTACGACATTGTATTTTGAATGCATCCAATGAATTCATCGATAAGTAATATAAAAAGATAAAGACTTAGAGATGATTCTTAGTATAAACTCATCTTTATTAGAAATGCTTCATTTAATCCGCTTAAAATCTTTATTATAATCGTTACTTCTTCATACATATCCTCGATAAGAAAGATATTTTAGGGAGAAAAAAAATACTATTTGAGAAAATATAAAAACTTAAATAAAATGCCCCTAAACAAAAACACTAAACAAAAGTGCAAAGAAAGAAATACAAATAGACTAATGTCTTACATTCATTTAAAAAAAAAAATCGTCCAAGCTTCACCTGACAAATTTATCTATCAAATATATCCGAAACACAATTTATGAATATTCAAATCTATCGAAAATACATTTTTTTTAATGGATAGAAAGTGAACAACTGAGATGGGGGCAAGAATTTTGTTTTGTTTTTCCTACAATAATAGCTAGGACTAGCAATTCACTCACACAACAAATATGTTTATTGATAAAATCAAACAAATGGGCAAGTTGGTTTTCTCACCAATGTCTGTTGTTATGTTTGTTTTTTTTAACACTCACCTGTACATGAAATCAAACCTGTGCTCATAATTTCCCGCGACAAACAGAAAAAAAAAAAGTAATAAAAGATGCAGGCTCACGAAGAAGCTGTGATCTTAAAAACAAAAGAATAAGGTAATGAAACCAAAGCAGCACCAAGGGAGCAGAGAAAATTTGGCCAAAATTTTGTTAATGAGATGCAAACTAAGTTGGAAGCAGAAGTAAGCATGGATGATGTCCCAATGCCCGCGATGCTCCGGCTTGATCGGAACTAAGTTTGAGGAGGAAACAATCTGAATCAGAACTGAGGAAAGAAAACATAAAAGTAGTCGAAATCCACAGAGCTCTTTGGTTTGATAAGTAGAAGATGAACACAGAAGCTACTCGTATGGTTTCAGAAGAGCTGAAGTGCCAATTTGAGTCGGTTTTGTTTCCATTTGGCCAACTTGTAGAAAGCTTCCTTTGTCATGCCAAACTTCCCTTTGAACTCCTTAGCAGATAAGTATGCCTGCAATCAAGTAGCAGAAACTTTAGATCTGAAAAGGATTTCCAATGAAAATGATCTGATGATATACAACATACCTCTCTCTTCGTGATATCAATATCTTTAACAGGATCAGTAGAAGTTGTCTTTACGCGCTCATAGGGGTAAATGATGGCCCCTTCTTCATCTTCAGCTTCGGCTTCCTTTACATCTTTCACCAGCATCTCAGTTTTGCTGCTCACTGTTGTAATGTTTCCCTTGCCATTTGCCTCTGGTTTTGATTTGTTGTTTTCTGCAGGGTGGGTCACTTCTGCATACGCAGACAAAAGAACAGTTATGAAAAGCACAATCCATTTTCAGACTCTCAATTTTTTTCAAAAAGAAAATACTTGCCGCATGTACCTTTTAATGATTTCGGGATTATAGACTTGGGTATCATTACTTCTTTTGGGCGTTCAAAAGAAGCGGATAGGTTAGCAATTGCTTGTGACTTCAGCGCCAATTTTGTGGGATCAAGCGGCACAGGTTTGGGAGAGGGTTTTCTGACTAATGGAGGAGGAGTTGAAAGATTCCTAGCATTTGGATTCTCAAAGTTGGCAGCAAGCGCACTGAATGCGGGTGATCTTCCTCTGACCCTTACACGTTCGGGGCTGAAGGACATGCTTCTTGAGGAGCGCTCGGATTTGTCTGGCACAGGAGACCTCCCTGCATAGGATGCTGGTGTCCGTCGCTTGGGCTTCTGATAACAAGTGAAATCTAAAAATAGTAAGTTTATAGAAACTTCTTCAGAACCAAAATATTGAAGGCAAATATTATTATTAGGAAAAGAAAAAAAATTTGGACAGAAAACTATCCAAGAGTCGATTGACATTCCTATTTCTTGATCACTCAAGAACTTCACCCCGAAGCTAAAATGATCTAGTGATTCACCATATCATAGAACAGATGGGGGCAAATCTATATATTGAGGATGTTCTTGAAAATTGGCTATATGCCTAATTCTTGATGTAGGAGTTGACCTAATTATTGAGGGGGAAGTTATCTTGATCACAAGCCTACTCTACTTGCTTTTCTACCATATTGTCCCTTCTTTACATCTCTGTTATTTTAAAACGAGATAGAAAACTTTCTTACAATTAGTTAATCATTGCAATGATATTACCATTCATACATCAAAAACATAATGCAAATAAGAACAATCTGAAACCAATGTACACCTTTCAGTATTGGATGTTAACAAGATAAGCAAATAAATCAAACAAAATGTGCTAATTTTATTTTATATGAAATAATTTCAGCATGAGTTAATTGTATGATGTGCTAGAGAAGTTACATCTGATGTTGGTACGACTCCATCCTTCACAAGCGCCAGCTTCCTTTGAAATGAATTACCATGCATCTGCAACCAAACAGAAATCAAGACAGTCACTAACTTCTTGGGTGCTGACAAATATGGAAGATCAACTACGAGGACAAAGTGCATACATTTGATTTTGCAGAGTCCCAGTTGAAGTGGCGAGTGAAGAATGGTGGCTCACATCCTTCCATAATGATATATACTGGTAATTTTCGTGAGAGATTTTCCAAAAGAACATCTTTTTCTATGAATGTCTGGTAAATTAAAAAATTAATTAGAGAGAGAATTTTACTGATAAGAAACAATGCAGGTTGCTGAAAAAAATAAAAGAATTTTCAACCTCCACAATGCTTAAAGCTTGCTGCCGGATTTTAGCTTCCAGCTGCTGCCCAACCCAAACATATATGTCAGAATGGCAGTCCAGAATGAACATATCCTCGGTCATCAAATCATCTTGAGTGAAGTTGAAAATCTCCACCACCTGCAACCACAATGCAAACATATTCAACAGTTTCACTCTGTTCAATGAGTATATGTTGCAGAGAAATAATGCAGTTCGTTGGAATACATGCCTTCAGGTTTCCTTCGCTCCCGTATAGATACAGCATAAGTTAGTGACATATACAAGAAACAGATGAACTTTAGAACATCCGCAAAACAAGAAGAAACACATCCAAACATGAACATATACATGTAACAAGACCTCCAACTTCTTACCCTTGAAGAATGAGCACAAGAACAGGTGAGGATCATATTCTGGTTCTATTGCAATTTTCTGACTGGAGTATTCAGATTTACCTCCAAGTAAATTCCAGAATTGATCAATTTCTGTTCCCTCCTTTTGTGTTTTTGGCTGCAGATTTGGCTGTAAAATTGAAAGGCCACCAATCAATGGACAACAAGAAAATATACCAAGTATTCTTGGTCGATTACAAGAGAATCAACCGAAATTATAAAGCTTCGAATATACCAGGGGAACTGTGTGATTAAACCTAAAGATGTCATTTATTTAGTAAGTTGATGATACTTTGGCTTCGAATTTCCTTCTATTTTAAGTTCTTATATAGGGATTGATGAACAATAATCAATTGAAATATGAAATTAATTTAACCTTTTAAAAGAAATTGTCACACCTTAATCAGATCTAGCTGTCTCTCAACTAGCTCTTGATCCACTGAAGTGGTCAAGCTTCCGTACCATGCAAAAACAGCACTTCCACAATGCAGTATGTAACAATATGATGAATTCAAAGATGAAGCCACCTGATTAAGAGAAAAAAGGATAAGCGCAAAATCTATAGTTTAAACTAGTGCTAGATAAAGTAGTATGTTGACACACAGTTGCATTAAAGTTGATGACAAAAAAAATTGCTTACTAAAAACCTACAGGTTCAACTTGGATTGCTTGCATGTTTTCTGGTCCAGAACCTTGTACACGGAAAACTGCAATGCCTTCCTCCGAATATGTATCATCTATCAGGCTGTTCTCCTTAAGAAAATTCTTATATCCAGAACTAACCCCACCCTATCAAGTGTAATGCATGAAAAAGATCAAGCAAAGATTCTTAACCTCAAAGTAGAACACCACAAGAACACAAGATCTTAAAAATGTCTTCCAGAAGAAAGTCAAAATAATCCAATCTATTCCTTTACATTCTCAAGTTTAAGAGGAAAGTAAACTGGACTTTCCTGAACTACACATTTTAGCATTTATATTTTTAACACCCAGAAGTCATCCCAAATGGATGGTTTTGTTCAAGAATTAAACCTTGAAAACTTGGAAGCTCTGGAAAATACAGAAGAATTGTATAGGTTCTTTTCCTTCATAAAATCGAGCCTGAGGAACAATGAGAATTTTCAGTATCAATAAACTGCTATGGTATAAACTATGTCATGCATTGTTGTAACTAAAAATTACCAAAACAGCCTGTGACTTCACGCTTTCAACCATTTTGCTAGCAAGTGAGATTGCTGCAGTCCTCTCCTCCTGCAGCCAGACATTAAACAATATCAATTACCAAATCGAGGGGAAGCCCTTTCAGCAAGCAAACAATCAAACAGGAACACGCGCTTGATGACTCAGAAAAAGGCATCCTGATTTATCCAAAGACAATGAACATCACAAGTGAATACAAGTATCCTATGGATATCCAATTTCAGTGTGTCAATAGTAAATACATGTCATATACCAAGTATACTTTTACTGAATCAAATTTTTCCTTGATAGTAGATACGAGGATAGTATATGGTAGAAAGAGATTTAAAATGAACAAAAATTTTAACTGAAACAATAACAAGCTGAATTTGCTCCAACTATTTGGGTCAGCCAAATAGATCTAATAACAAGTAGATATGAGTATAGTATATGGTAGAAGAAGATTTAAAAAGAACAAAAAATTTTACTACAGCAATAACAAGTGTTCACTCCAACTGTTTGGGATCCACCAAATAGATCTAATCCTCTCATTGAACACTTGCAATATATCACTATTTATATCAAAACTCTTAAATAAATTTTAATTATGTTAAATAGAGTTATCTTTGGTCTCCCTCCAACCTTCACACCTTCAACTCTACTGAATTAGATTTGTCTAATTTTAGAATTTGTTTTGTTTATATTCGAAGAAGACAGATTATTAAAAAAACATGAGGCACTTTTCAACAAACTGCTGATATAAATAAAGTGACATAAGGGAACTATACTGTGAAAAAAATGAAGGTAGAGTTCATCTACAGCCAATTAGTCTATTCATATATGAAATTGCATGGTAGATTTGAAAGGGCTTGTTCAGGGGGCAGACAAACAACCAGCGTTTATGAATGTTAGAATATAAAGGTTATCATTTATATTCTTTCATTAATAGATCATTTTCACACAAACATTGCAATAGTCAGTTCAATTTGTTGTTTAGTTCTCTAAAACCAATTGATTCCTTAGAGAACCCAAATCCAATTGGCTTTTCCATTTCTGATATTTGAGCCTCTGAGTTAGAACCAGGACACTTTTAATTGTTCTTAACATTATAATTATAGCCAGTTCAAGGATTAAAATCTCAGCTGATGCATAGTTTCCGTGTTTGATTGGAATGATAGTATTTTAGTATCATGTCGGTATTCCAACATATGATCAATAGCAAATTGGAGGGGGAAGAAGATGAAGAAGAAGAAAAAAACGAAGGGTAAAGCTATCTTCCTAAGTTCAAACTTTGTGTTACAAGTTTAATGCAGTAGGACATGATGGCATGATCAAAACAACAACATAAGATTTGCTTGTGCTGCCTAATTCAATATAAGATTTAAAACCATGAGTCAAATTTTTCCGCACAAATCTAACATACACCATCAAGCATCAAATTACAGTTGTAGGCTTCCGGCTATCAAATTTGTTGTTCACTTTGATAATTTGGCACTAAACAAAGTATGATGGCATGATAAATTTTTTAAGAAAAGAAGATTACAGCCAATGCCATGACATAAAAAAGTCTTGAGTTGTCAGGAAATCATAAATCAGTAGATTGAACATTAAATATGAGAGTCACATGCATGACAACAATAATTGATCCAAGTGATTGGTAAACAAGCTAAAAAAAATTTCAAAATGCGAGATTACCTCAATGCTCTTCTTCCCTAACCAAGCACCAATAAGATATTCCTCTTTCTCTTCTCCAGGGAATGCATATTGGAAGATGTAGCAATCCCCGCTGTAAAATTTACACTGGTCTGAGGATAAAAGAAGATTCTTGTCCTTGCCATTCACACGCCAAACCTAGGGTAAAGAATTAAATTAAGAATATGACAAGGAAGATGACCTAAAAAAACAAATGCCTCTTATTGAGTAAAAGGTTAACAACACCTGTAAATTGCCAGTGGAATCAATGTATGGTTTAGGTTGTTCTTGAGCAGGAGAAGATTTAAGACCCTTCACACTTAGTCCTTGTAGCTTAAGAAACGCTGCCAAATCAAAGCAATAATTTCTTCATGGACTACAAGTGCTTACTCTCAAGAAGACGAAATAATCAGGAAAAATATCTTATGTTTCTACTAACTTGAAACTTTCCTCCGACTCTCCTCAGATACAACTGCCTCATTTTTCTGGGGCCATTTGTCAAACTTCAATCGAAATGTTACTGTTTCAAATCCCTCAATTATCCGAATCACTTGAGCATGTGGTCTGGGAGGTTCAAGCAGTAATTCCTGTGTGACACAATCATATTAACAGTAGAAACACTTCAACAAGTACAAGCTAAGATCTAAATTGCTCCTGGATGTCCATCATCAGCATCAGCATGACAGGACATTCAGAGAACATGGTTGAAGAGATATGTAACATGCTCAGGCTATCAAATCCTAACCAATAAGAGGAAATTTTCTTGAACAAAAGAAGTCATGAAGTTTCAGACTTAAAGATGGGCATGTATCGTGGACCCTCAGGGGTTCTCAAACTTAATCTCCTAACCACCTTAGTTCTTATTGAGTTTAGGAAAAATCATAGTTCAAAATATTGAGAGTTTCACCAAAAATATATTGACAGAGTAGTAATCAGAAATAGCAAGACTCACTTCAGCTGCAGCACAAGCAGTTTTCCTTTGTGCAAGGGATGTACTTTGGCCCATCCATACATATATTGCACCTCCACAATCTAACAAGTAACACTTGTATGTGTCTAATAATTTCCTTGTCAAGGATTCAGCTTCAACAGGCGAAGTTTGTCCTTTGTCAACACTGTAGTGTAGAGCACAAGATTTTTGTGGTTGGGAAAACACTAACACCAAACATTCCTTTTGAAGTAATGCAACAAACATATCTAGTATAAGAATAATGGAGTAAGGTTATTCCAATGACAATTTACCATAACAACTTCACAAATGAGTACACTTTCTTGTCACCCTCAGAAACAGCCTTCCTGGGGAGGGGAGCAAAACCTCCAAAACAACCCCAGAATTCTCCAGCGTGAGCATCAGCCATCAATTTCCCATCCTCTGCCGAGAAAGAATTAGTGAGCAACTCTTTTATCGTTGGCATACCTCATCAAACACGTTCAGATCTTACCAACAACTGCCACCTCACACTTCCCTTCATGGTAAGTGTCTTTAAGATATTGCACAACTTCAAGAGCCTTAGCCCTTTCTTGAATAGAAGTATTGGATCCATTAAACTGGAAGATCTTCGACTTAGTATCTAGGATGAATATGTCTTCGTGATTAAGAGATGAGCGAGCAAAAGGCACCTGGTTACAGTAGCAGCAGCAAATTCATTTTTCTTACATATACTCTTTCCAGTTCTACTTCTACCAATATATTTGGATGGATCAAAGCCTTCCTTACCCAGGAAGAAGAAAACCAAAACAAAAAACAGCAAACTCGAAATAAAATACATAACTAGATTACTTAAGCTGTAACATGTATCTAGGAGAACAACTTGCCTCCTTCACATTGACAACATGTCTTCCTCTGCAATCAAATAACCGTATCACATGCTCACATTCTTTGATCTCTGTATGCTTAAACGCAGATGAAACTCTCCCTTCCTCTGGTATTATACATGGTTTGAAATAAGAAAGGAATTTATCAGTCTCATGTCCTTGTACTTCACGATATTGAACGGCGCGTCCTCCAAGGGCTGCATCTAGCTCAACTGCTTTAATTGAAGCAATGCCAGCTTCATCCTATATGCAAAAGAAATCCAGAAAAACTTGAACAATCTTCGCCAAAAGGTTCTTTAAAAAACAAACAAAAAACAAAGTGAAGAAAATGTCTAAGGTAACCTCCAGCTAACCTGACTAGAATCTTTTCCAAGCCAATAGTGAATATCATGTCGAAGAGAACCATTTTTAAGGGCAGTTGTCTGGCCAAATAGGAAAAGAAATAGTTTGTAAATGATGATCATGACCAAAATGCAGAAAGAAATATTGATCAATTATCTAAGGAAGAAAAATCAGAGAATGTGAATTTCTTATGGGAACAAGGACAATGAAAAACTTAATCCTCATCAAAAGATAAGCCATTAAAGGTAAATTACAAAAAGCTACTGCACTTCCTCCAGAATCATTTGAGTGATATATCAAGGATAAAGTGAATCACATCATTTACACGACTATGAAATTTGGAAACAAAAAATCAAGAACAAAAATTGGTACAGGAAACTTAATATACAATCTGGAACAAAGAAATTAATTTGGGATACTTATTTAGCATATAGAATCAAAATGGGTTCTTTCAAACAAAAAAAAAACCACATAGTTAAACTGGACACTTGATAAGAAATATTCAAATTACTGTCTCAAAAGGATACATACTTATTTAACAGTAAAGTGCATGAGCCTATCCACAGAGTAGAATAGGTACCTTCAAAATTATATATGAACCTCCAGTGAGAAATTTCCCATGTGATGAACTATGCAAAAGGACCGGACATAACTTTTCAATACACCATATCTCTAATCCACTGTTAGGTCATTAAGGAAAATTGAACCTGTTTACATCACAATATATGAATGTTGACCCTCCCTGTCAATCACTGGGCCTCCTAATTCACAAGACAATACATTTGAAACTACCAGAAGAATGAGGAACAACAACCTACATAAATCTCTTGGTAATTATATAATTATTATAAAAATATTTATATCAACAAACTTCATTGTCTTAAGGTTTCATTATCTGTTTTTTCCTCAATCAATTAATACATCCATTCATCATGCCCAGCTTGAGCACTTAAAAAATGCCATGACTACTAATGAGACAGGTAGAGCTTAACTGTGCATAACTTGTTTGTTTTTCTTCTTGGGCTTGTTTAAGCTTGTTTATTAAAAGTTATACCTTATCAAGCTTGAACTTTTACCAAGCTCATCTAGAGAATGTTATTTAGTTAAAGTATAGATACAAAAAATGAAACATATTATTTTCTCCTTTTTAAAGTTTATAGATCATTTGAAATTATCATGATAAACCTTTAGATAAGTTTATTCATGAACTATTCATGGGTTTTGTCCATAAATGTTAATAAGCTAAGTTCACTAATGTTGTTTATTTTATATATATTTAATATCAAACGAGAACAAATGAGCCCTTATTGAGTCAAATGTTGAGTTTTTCATTATCATCATGTTCATCTAACCATGATAGGACAAGTGTGTATCAATTAAACAGGAGGGTGACTGATAATGAGTATTAGTCAAAACTAAGTTCGTTGTGGTAGGCTTGTGATTCATACTAAACCATACTTAACACCATGAACTCCAGAAACTCTAGGCAAACAAATTTGGGCCTTTTCTTGTGCTGATGAAAGCAGTTTTTTATTGAAAAAGTAAAAAAGGTTACAAAGTTAGAATTTGATCCATGAACACAAAAGTTGACTATAGGATGTGACTATAATACCTCTTTAACAAATTCAACCTATGTTTGGTTGGGGTGATAATCCTAACAAAAGCTTGTTATTAATTTAATAGTTCCAACAGTAAACAACATAAGTCCAACAATTTTAAAAATAAAAAAATAACCAAGGAAGGGTGTAACAAAGTGACATGATCAGGATACGGCTTTTGCCCAGCTCCATGGAAAGCTGAATCAATATCCTTCAATGACATTGGCTTCCTTGAAGGACCAAGTTTTAATGTTTCTTTCGAACTAGAAGTAGAAAAATTCTGCAAGAATAAGACATAGGTAACCGATTAACAATTAAGATAAAACAACTGAACTTCACTAAATATACAATTCTTGAGCAAGTGTGGCCTTGAAGGTCTTATGATTTTTTTCTCTTTTCTTCTGAACCTGATGGATAACACAAACAATATGCAGCAATTACCTAATCACGAATAGATAATGGTTACTAATAGCGAGAATCCACCCGAGGCATCCAATTTGCTTTGCATAACTGAAACTTCTTTGGCGTAAAAGAATACCTCCAATGTCAGAAAATGCCATGACACTAAAGGTTTCAAATACCAAAAGGCTCCAGTAAATGAAATGGATCAATTGTACACCCCTTTATCCACTGCATTTCTTTTCCTTAATCATGCACGGAAAGGGTACACCCTGCTGCTTCAGTAACAACTCATGAAGGTTACATTAACTACTTGTTATTGAGCAGGTCCAAATCACAATCGCCATGGGGTCATTCCACACAACTAGAACCAAAAGATCACGGGCTTGGAAAAAAAAATCCATCAATACTGGCAGTAATTTCAGTTATATTATCTTCATAATCCCGGAAATCTGCAGTCCTCAATCATCTGAGGAACCAAACAACTACTCGGACGACCTAAAGAATCACAAAAATAAAAGATCTGATGGAGAGCAATTGCTAAAGCATTAGGATCAACCAGTCACTGAACTCCAGCAGGCGGACGCAGAGAACCTATGTCATTAATTTCTGTTACTCGGAACCTAAAGTTATCCAAGTACTGAAGTACAAGTCCAAACCGATCGACTACAACCCCCTGATCAGAGGTCTAAATTCAAGTAAAACCTCCGCAAAGATGAAATCTTTAAGAAAAATCCGAGCTAAGTTCTTCCTAAATGTAACTCGAAGAAGAGACAAGGATTGATCCAGTTTCTTACCTTAACATAACGCCTCGACTTCTCCATTCTCATTCACCAGAAAGAACCAAAGATTTCGATCCCAAGAAAACAAGATCGACCCCGGTGCCAGGGAAGTCAACTCGACGACGACATGCGAAAGTATTTCCGACTCGAACTCGTTCGCACTAACGAAGCAAATGCCACGACTCTCGACACCGACAGAATTTAAAAAAAAAAAAGGAATTGAATAAGAAATCCCACCAGGGGTAGTAGCTCAGATCTTGCAGCGGTCGGTTGCCGTTAAGGTAGAGGGAGGCACGAATGGCGAGGAAGAGGCCTGGCCACTGGATCGAGGATCTCGGCGACGAAGGGAAGTGGAAGAGGTTGGCGGTGGAGGCGAGGGCGGGGAAGGTGCGAATCATGATGCTCTGCGCCGCTGCGTGCTTATCACCACTGGAGTTTGGTGACAAATGGAACCCATGGATGTTCTGCAAGCATTAAATTAAAGCTAATAAATTGCTTATTTAAGAGAAGCTTACTCCTATTAAGCGTTAAATTAAAGATAACTACTACTTAATTAAGAAAAGAAAAGCTTGCCTGTGTGCAAGTATAAAATAGAATAAATATTTATCAATTTTTCGTAAAATAGAATATTTAAGCCTCCGAGTGAAACAACAAAGACGTTGAGATATTTTATAAGAGAATACAGTTTAATCTTTTGTTAAAATGTGATTCGATGATGAATTTTTAGAAAATCCATAGAGGCAGCCCTCTATGTAGGAGTTTGCATGACGAATGAAGTGCGATTTTGACATTGGACAGTTTTTCAAGAATAACGTAACTGTGAAGTCCGAGCTAATCTACTAAAACTGCAAGTGCTTCTTTGATTTACTTAGGTGGTTGATGGAAATCTGCTGAGGCTCCAATCTCTTCCAGCTCAGTTGTTAAAAGGGGCATCCTGAAGGACTATGGAATAGGACTGATCCCAGGAATTAGTCGGACCAAAGGTTCGGATACCCTATTGTCGACTAAAAAAAAGTAAAATAGAATATTGGAGCTCGAGTAACATATTGAAGTTGCAAAGTGAAAAGACATTTCGGATGAGAACTTAATTCAATTTTCTATTGAAATATTATTTGATAATAAATTAAAAAAATTATAGAGGTGATCCTCTGTGCAGGAGTTTACTCAACGGATGAAATAAAGTTTTGACGTTGAACAATTTTTTAAAATGGTGTGATTGTGGAGTCTGAATTAGACCACTAAAGCTACGAACGTCTTCTTAATTTCTCTTAGTGGAGATCCTCTTAGCTCTTATTTATTCAGGCTTAGTTGTTAAAGGAATAACTTGTAAAACTGTAGGGTTAATTCGATCATTTTCAAGGATTAATAAGATCGAAAACTTAAATATTCAGGATTAATATAAAAAAAATAAAATAGAATATTGGAATGGTAGAAGTTATGAAATAGCACGATTCGCGAATAGTGGAAAAAAAATTTATTTTATATTTAATTTATTCAATGCAATGGATTTTTATAGACATTGAAATTTTGTAATATATTTAATATGCTCGACATGAAAAAGAATTTTAGTGGTAAAATTATTATTTTATGATTAAAAAATGGGTTCAACTCCTATACTAAATAGATTAAACATGTCGAGCATATTAAAGGATAGTCTGGTGAATAAAACTTTCGTCACGTGAGATTTTGAAGAATAATCTATTATATACAGTTTTATCTCTTTTTTTTTCATAATTTTACATCAATATCAAGTAAAAATAAAAAATTCTACTCATCTCTTCGCTGTTAAAAAAAAAATCTCTCCATGATTTTGTAATTTTCACGCTCTTTATTATAAATTATTCATAAAATATAATAATGCCCAGCCTAAATAGAGTAAGGTACGAAGAGATTTTTTTATTCCGATTAAATAATAAAACAATCGGATATGAAAATTTTTTAATTTGAATATGGAAGTGGATCTTATAAAATCTTATTAAAATACTACCATAATATCAGATTAAATTGTTAATATTGAGATAAATTATTTTTAATATTTTATTTTATTTGTATGATGTTTAATTTACTAATTTTTATTTGTAATTTTTTTTTATTATTTTCTTAAGAATTTAGTAAATATCCATACCATCTAAATAATTCAAATTTTTAAAAAATGTAATTATAAATAATAATAAAATATTTAAGTAGAGCATGAATATTCAATCATCTGATGAATATAAGGATAAGGATGAAAATTGAATATCCAACGGGAACAAAGACGGAGATAAATATAATAAATTAAAATGTGGACGAAGGACATAAAATTTGATATAAATCTGATCCATTATCATCTTAGTCCATATATAATTAACTAAATCTATTCAACAAAGATAATGGAATTAGCCATTCAATAACAATTTGTTTTTATTAATTTTATTTTTTTCAAAAACATAAAGATTTAAATTATACAAATATTTTAACTAACAAAAAAAAAAACGATTACGGAAGCGCTCCTCCCTCGTGGGAGAGCTAAGACCATCTCCAACCGGATCTCTTTTACACCATTTTGATGTAAAAGGAACACCATTTATTCTCCAACCAGACCCAAAATTTTGCACCATTTGGTGCTGCACTGTAAATTTGCACCAAAATGGTGCAAGTGCAGTTTTTATTTTTATTTTTTTTTTTGTTTTCTATTTTATAAATTTAGAAAATTATTTTCTTTAATATAATATATTATAATATTAAATTGATATTTAAACTATTCTTAAATATTATAAATTAATATTATTTAATTTATATTGGTAATTTCATAACAAACACATAATT
>JBAMHZ010085226.1:0-16812 GCA_037177395.1 Alpinia galanga | reverse complement strand
ACCTATTTCAAGTCTTGAAGATTTTTTTACTATCTTTTGAAAATTTTAAAATAAATATTTTAGATATTCTTTGTTTTTAAAACCTTAAATTAAGGGGGAGTTTAAAAATTTTAACGGGAAGTTTGAAACTTTTGTAAACTTTTGAATTAATGGTGAGTGACTTGGAATATTTTTGAAAAACTTTGATCAGGGACATTTCAAATCTTTTGAGTTTGAAAAAGTTAAGGGAGGGGTTCAATATTTTCAAAGAAAGAGATATCATTTTTGAACACTTAGTATTTTTTCAACTTATTTACTAAACACTTTGATTATTTCAAACACCTTTTACATGTTTTGTTGTTTGAATTTATGACATATTTTTGTTGTATGATAAAGGGGAAGAGAAGGTAGTTTAAAATTAAATCATGCTTACTTGAATACTTGCGCAATCATCTCTTATACTTAGTTACATAAATGCTTAAATTATAGTTTTGATCCTAACTTTAAACCTTGGGTTGTCATACATAAAAAAGGAAGAGATTGTTAGTACAAAAAGCATCACTCTCATGCTTTAATGTATGAACCAAAGTTTAAAGTTAGGTTTACATGTGTTCTGATATACATGACAAGTGTGCAGGAAAGTCCTAGTAGGTCACTAGACAATATATTAGAAGCCCTAATGGGTTAGATAGACCAGACACTAGACAGAAGCCTTGACAAATCAGGAGGATCGGACACTAAACAGGAAGTCCAATTGGATTAGGTAGACTAGAAAAATGGCATGAAGACCAGCTGGGTTAAGTAGAACAGACAGCCAACAAGAAATTCTGGTGGGTTTAGATCAGAGGTCAAGCATGGCAAGTCTAAATAGGTAGTTTGACAGGTAAGCTCCTCAGTGGAGCGGTGAAATTGAATCCTCATTTAGGGGACAAAGGTAAGAGTCAATCTGACAGAGAAGCAGTATAGACTCCGAAGTCGAGATCGAGTAGTATTATTATTGACAATACATTATAGTTTCTGTACTAATCTCATTTTACAGGATTCCAAGCGATCAGACCAGGTCCGGGCGACTAGACTGGTCCAGGTGACCGAACCAGGTCCAGGCACCTGGGATGCTAGTATGGAAAATGTAGCTGGCGTCTGCGAGCATACATGGTAGGACACTCAGACGCTTGGACCAAATCCAGATGCCTAGAACAGAAAATTTTCTAATGAGCATCAGATTTGAATCGGCTAACCTAGAGGTGCCTAGACCAGATTTAGGCGCCTGGAGTCGACGAATTATCATTTCTTTCAATTGATGTGGAGGCGTCTGAAAAGTAATCTAGACGTCTGAAAGCTGTCTATAAAAGAAGTAGAGTGTCAACTACGAAAAGAACAACTCTTTTACTCATCCAAGCCATCTTCACGCGCTCCTATTTTGTATTCATCTGTCTAAGCTCCGTTGTAACATTCCGAAGTTACGCCGATACTCCGATCGCATCCCTTCATTCTTTTTGTGTTGGTACAAGTAGCTTAAAATTTGTTTTACTTTTTGTATTTAATTCTTAAGGGAAAGTAGGGAAGGTAGAGTGTTACCTTTCCCTTTATCTCTTGTAAAAGCGAACAACCTCCGAAATCAAAAGGTTTTAATTCGAAGGACTTTTAATGAATTATCCAACGAAGTAGTCCCAAAAAGATTACAGACCTTAAAGTAGCAATCCAACAAGAATTAGGAATCAAATAAATAACTTATTTACTTTATATTTCCGCTGTGCATATTAAATTTTAATTTCAAAATATAAAAGAAAATTTTTTAAAAGAAATTTTTAATCTTCACTCCTCTCTCTCAGATCGCATCGATCTTACAAAAAGTTGTGTAAATGTACTGTCCAATTGATGTTCTCAACCTCTCTTACAAAAAGTTGTGTAAATGTACTGTCCAATTGATGTTCTCAACCTCAGTAGGCGGATCCCATGTAAGCGCTCCTTGAACACAAGTAGTGGTTCGAACATGGAGGGAGGAGACATGATAAGTTCGACAAATTTACCAGGAGATTTGTAACTGAGACAGAACAATCTACTTTTAACTATCAAAGTCAAGCCTTCAGAAACATTGAAGGCTGTGTCAGGAGACTGTTACGGGATGATATCATGTAACAAAAGGCTATTAATTGGGAGGTTGACATTGTTGCCAAGGTTGCATTGGAGAGGAAATATAATTTTTTTGTTGACATTAGGACAGAAGATTATATTGCTATCACCAGAAATCCACTGCCAAAGGAATAAATTAAAATAATTCAAAAATTGTAGAAGAATCAACATGCAAAAAGTAGAGATTGTAATGGTGCAGAAAAATGGCTGATCATTGCATTCCTAAAGAGATCATACAGTTCAAATATGTTCATTACATTGTTCTTTATATATGCAGAGCAGATCACTTACTGGAGAACATTCGATAGTAGCATCAGTGCCAAAGAAAGAGGAAGAGAAAACTGCAAAACCATGGTTATCTACTGATACATTTTAGAGCATCAGTGCCAAAGAAAAGGGACAAGCAAACTGCCAAACCATGGTTATCTACTTATACATTTTAGATCACATGAAATAAGTTGAATGATACTGTGTTGATGGATTAGATAGCTGCAATATAACTTTTGCCTTCACTTTGAAAGATAATTAGCCACCTTTGCGAAAGCTGCATTTGAAAATCTACTAAACATTGGATTTGTTCTTGTTTGCTATTCAATGAGCAATAGTCTTTACCTAGAAGGAAGGATTGAACTGAATACCTGCTATTTCAACTTTTGCCTTCAATATGGCACTGTGAAAGAAAACTGGCCACCTCATTTAAAGCTGCTTTGGAAAATTATATCAGTCCTTGGATTGTCTTGTTTACTATTCACTGAGCGACGAACTCTTTACCTGGAAGGCGCTGGAAATCAGGTTCTACTCCATTTCCATTGATGTCTTTGTGATTGGGTGTGACGTACTTTCCTACGGTGACAACCACACCAGATCCATCATGAAGCTCATAAACAGATTGAATTAATCCCTGCAAAACCAATTAGTTGATTACACAACTAGGTGAAGTTGCAGAGCATAAAATGGAAAATAGGCAGTCATACAAAGGCGTCCAATTCGTTTAAACAGAAATGAATTATACTGTCTAGTTATGAAATTTTTCAAAAGAAATCAAATTCCATTATAACATAATTGAACCCAACTGAAGTTCCTTTCAGTTCAATTTCATTTGGTTGGATAAAGTAAACACAATAATTACTTTGAATGAGAAATATAATTTCTTAATAATAATAATAATAAATAGAAATTAGTTTAAAAGGCTAGCTTAAGAACATTTGAACTTTTGTTCAGCCTGGTTAGTAAGTAATAAAGCCTAACTTGTTTCAAGAATTCAAATCAAACCAAACCAACCCAAAATTTTCCTGTATGTAAATTGACTAACAATTTTAGTTCCTTTTTGTTTAACTTTGTTTGAACAAAAGAATGGAAGCAATTAGACAAAAAGCTCATGTCCAAACCTTGCCAAAAGTCCTTTCTCCCACAAGAACAGCTTTGCAGTTGTCATGAAGCGCTGTAGCAACCTGAAATTAATAATCACGTGATTGCAGACTTTGAGAACATCTGCAAAGGAAAGGAAATTTGAACATCTTACAATTTCACTTGCACTTGCAGTTCTGTGATTAACCAAGACCTGTATGTGTAGAAGCTGACCATTAGCCATACAGTGATGCTGTATGAAGTTTAAACAAATGAAAGTACGACTGGACAAGAATGATGTAGTAGAATGTTCTAGGAGTAAGAATAAGGCCAGGCACAATGGCATTGTACTGTTACCTCCTAGACAATCAACTTGCTTTCCTACGCAGTATTAGAAGAGGGTAGGGGAACTCAGATGCTAGGATCAGATAGTAAGAACTTGGAGTTTAGATTTTATAAAAACACGTTAATTCTATATGCATTAATTCAATTATAGCTCTTAAGTGACAAGTTTGAACAGTGTTCTGCCAAAATAGTAACCATCAGAGACCACTGGGCAACCAAATGGCTCATTCAATTTAACACTAACCATGATCTATCCACATGTTCAAACACAAGTAGGCCAAATTCAACAGAAGAATCCACCTACCATTACATATCTGTAATGCCTACGAACGAACTCTAGCAATCCTGAATTTGTATTTTTTATTTCCTCTGAAAAAAAACACTATTATATTGCTACCTCTGTCTATTTCTGAACCATGTATCCTGGTTTCTAAGTTCAGTCTCTATGTAACTCTTTACAGTTCTTCAAATAGAGCAATCTAAGTGAGCATCCTGCTTTCTCAATATCCTTTTCAGAACAAAAAAAAAATGAAACAGAAGAATCCACCTCATGTTGTGCTGTGAGAACAATGAGATGTCTGACAATATAGCGGGACATCTGTGCTCACTATTTCAGTCTAGAATGCACCAAACCTCCTCCTTGGACAAGCAGAATAGCTTATTGTAGTCCTCACTCCCCCACCCAAACATACCTTAACACAACCTCAGGAGGAAACCCCACTGCTGCTTCTTGTGAGGAGGCAGCACTGCATTCTGGCTGGGTCCTCTGCTACTCCATCAGGGCATCCTCTGCCCTCACCAAGGCAAACAGAGAAGAGCAAATGATCCTCTCAATATTCCTGACAGTTTTATCTCCCAAATCTGGAATCAATGTTTTGGTTCTTATTCCTCTGTTTTTATCCTTCAGCAAGCAATTTGTTGAGTCCTTTCATGACATAACAGCCTTGGAGCAAATACAACCGAGTGTCACTTCTCCGAGCAAGCAAGTCCACTGAATCGATGTTGAAATCCCACATTCATTCAGTCAGAGTTACTCAGGCAACATGTTTTGACAATAATTTCATACTAAACCAATGGTTCAAGCAGTAAGATGCCTCCAACTAATCTATCTGGTAAACTCAAGCTTACAGTCTATCTCATTCATTGGCTGCGCAGAAGTTCCCTTCAGTAAAAAAATTGGAGCCTCCTAGACAGATAACATATAGTTTCATACAGAATTGTGAAGTTGTATTTGATCACATAATAGCTGCAGAGTGTATTCGAATTGAATGTCTGAATATTCTTGATCTTCCTAACTGATTATACTTACAAAATTGTGTTTTCTTCCTGATGACATATAGTACCTGCTGATCTTAGTCCAAAGTTTGGGTCTTTTCTACCTGTGCCTTTTTTTGGTTAACGGACACATTCTTTGTTTTGAGGTATTTGTTGGTATAAATTGCAACAATGTGATATATGAGGTAACCAAGATAGTCAAATTGATATACATCAATGGAGATCTAAAGTGGTTGATAATGGGCAATGAAAGAGGTGTCTCCATCGTTGTAACCTTTTCCTGTTCACTGAACGGCATTTTGGCACCGGTGCACAGCAGCTTCCAAAAACAATTGTGACGTCTCATCGATCAATATCATTTGTCAAGTATTCTAACCTCCCCAAGATGAATAACCAGAAAATACAAAACAAACTACCAGTTCAAACACAACAAACATGGATGGGATGTGGGAGCACAAGCACAACAGTGTCTATATATTTCTCCATGTTAATAGATGGGTATAGTAGTAGGTTTTGATCTGAATACAGGAATTTACTTTCTAGAAGGTTTTGCTTATCATACACTAGCACTGAGTTAATAAATCACTAAGTATTTGAAGCTTTGCAGTGAATGTTCCTATAAAAAAATTAAATTAATTTGCAACCTACATAGCAAAATATATTTCTCAGAAGTCAGAAGTGCATTTAGATGAAGGCCAAAGAATAGTGCAGGACCTTAGTGACAAGAATGACCCAGAGGTATAACCAACCTAATTGTAAAAATAAAAATATATTTTCACTCAGTCAAAAAAGTTAATCTGTGAAGAAATACTTCATAATTAACTTGAGATGCTAGTATCATGTGCATAAATCACAGGCCTAAAGGCAGTTGCTTAAGGAAGAATAAGAAGATGCAAAGGTTGCATACGATGAGAGGATTGGCAATAAAGGGAGCATTTTCTGCAACAATACTCTTCTGGACTTCAGGATCCCTGCCGACCGTATGGATGACCTGACAAATTTATAAGGAAATGTCGAACAAATGCTAATTCATCTTGGAATGCATATCAGTAATATATATATCATAATACTGTAGCTAAGGTGATTTGAGCCACTGAACATATGCAGGTTAGGATGTAAATTGATGGATGGTCAAGATATAATATTGTTTCTTGAGGAAGAGCAATGTTATGTATGAAAAACAATCACGTAAGGAAAAATTAGAATAAAGTTAAATTTATAAATCCCTAAAAATGTATGGTGATGAGGTTACTACAATGCATCAGTTAACAGTCAAGAATGTGCTCGAATTTAATAAACTCAAGCAGTGGCAACCTGCATAAGTGTTTGAGTACATGACCTAAAACGATCCAAGTTCAATGACAGTCAAGATCAAAGACCAGCAGATCATGGTAATTCCAAGTTGATTTCAACTGAATCTCACAATACAAGTGGGAAAGAAACTAACTTAAGATCAAACTGAGGTTTAAAATCTGAATACCTTGCCAAATCTCAAATGCTAGTATGGTACAGTATGTAATGTGCTGACATTTATGAGAATCAATATGCAGCAGCCCCAATTGATGGCGTAAACCTATAATGTAGCCCAAATTGAAAATTTTTCTTGCAAAAAATAATGAAAATAAAAAACAAAAGGGCAACCGGTGCACGAAGCTTCCGCCATGTGAGGTCCCGGAGAATGGTCTCTTGCACGTAATTGCAAAAAGCCATTTTTAGGACTTGAATCTGTGACCTCTAGGTCACAATACAGCAACTTTACCGTTGCAAAAAAATAATAAAAATAGAAAGCAAATGAAAAAAAAAAACTTGTTTCTTTGCACCATCGGCTTGTACCAACTAGCCTTTTTCAAAATATTTAAAACCAGTCCACCCCTCCAGATCCTTGAGGACCTATTAATGAGCATTGATCATGGCTTGACTATGTTTGTGTCCATCTCAGTTGAACATATACAAGCCACTAACCGTATCTAGCTTGACCTCTCTAACTTGCAATTACTGCAAATAAATTCTTTTTCTAATTGCATGTAAAGCCATCGCTCAAGCAATTTAGTTTATCTTCACTTCCATGACATGTTTCTTCCATAACTGGCAATTTAGTGTTGGCAAAAGCTAGTCCTAAGATAAGCTGGGATAATCCTCCATAAACACCTCTTGTACAATCTGATGGTTTCAGATCTTGATTCATGAAAATATGAGCTTATTTTTATATCTTATTAATTGTTTTCTTTATTCATTGAATGCATTTTACATAACAGATACCTGACTTTTGGTGTTGGATCCAAAGCTCAACAGGCTTAGAAAATGCTGACCTAGAATCTCTCAGGTATAGATATGCTAGTAGATTGCAAAGGATTCTGTGGTCCTAACTATGGTTTAGACCACCTCAGACCAAAGCTGGCTAAAGAACATTTTGTTGGAAATTGGTTGCCAATGGGTCGGAATGATGGTTTGTCATGATATAGCAATGGCCAAGTGTGTAATCACTTTCTTTAAGGATTAGTTTGCTCACACCAATGATGTGCAATCAGGGTCTGGTGAGATGACCACTCTTTTGCAATTTGCATTGTCCAGGAAGAGTCAGTGATCTATCTTTGAAACAACGTTGCTGGAATCCACCAGCTAGAGTGTGCAAACCTAGATGTTGAAACTTCTTCCACAAGGAGAATGAAGGTTGTTGCTACTAGTGGGAGAAGGAAGGTTTGTTGCTTGCTACAATTCCTATTGAACTCGGTTAGCCCACTCTCATCTTGATATAGGCAACTCCATAACCCTTGGTTGGGCTGTCTCTTGAGCTTCACCCAATCAGACTTGATATTAACCCTTGGATTGTTTTGACGATCTGAATTCTACCAGTTCAAGGCACTGGTTCATTTGGTCCTATTGCATCACAAAGTTGCATCACTTATGCCAAAAGTTACCCATTGGCACTCTCTTCCTACTGGAGAACTGGTTGTTGTACATTGTCTTAGGCTGAACATGACTTTCTATATGCAAATAAATTAAATATACACCTAATACGAATTGTGACAATGTGAATGTATGAAGCGTGCTAATAGAGTGCTTCATGTGTGTCATGTAAGCCATGTTATCCATGTGTGTTTGTGTGCACCACATGGGTGCCACATCAACAACTATAACAATTTGTCTGTGTGATGTGGTGCGGCGCACTGCTCATGTGCATTCCACATGACTCACAATGCACTGAGAATAAGACATCCCCACAAACACCACCTTTTCTAAGACAAGTTGTATTTCAATATCCTAGACTCCCTCCAAAAGCTATATGGGACTAAAGTTCCAACGTGAACTACCCTAAGCTCCAAAAACTCCCTTCTTCTCTGCACCACACTGCTCAAGTTTTTCATGACTCCACTAACCTCACCTTTTTCCAAGACACTAACTTTATGGGTACATATGCACTTAAATCTCCTAAACTCTCTCCATTAGGTAGATGTGGGACTAAAGTTCCTATGAAAGAAGCTTCAATTCTTTCTCATGTTTTGAAAAACCTTTTATTTTGAAAAAAAAAAAAAATAACTCCATATTTTGATGCTCCAAGCAAGGCTAAAGCCTACTCTTCTATAGAGAACATAAAGTAAGAAATTAGCTAAGTTACCTTGACTTAGGTACGAGTCCATCATGAGTGTAAATTCAAGTGTTTGACATACCTATTTCTGAAAACCTTTTTACACGTGATCCAAAAACTAATGTTCAAGTGTTCAACCTATTTCTTTTTAATGTTGAGTGCTCACTTAGAGTGTAGGCATCTGACACAAATATAGGTGAGGTAGATGAAGATTTCCAGGTACCAAAAACTAAGATCCATTTGATGCTAACAACTATAAATTGGATTAAAAATTCAGTGACCATTCATGTGTTTTCCTCACTAGAAAGAGGATCAACATTACTGTAAGATGAATTCATGTTAGGTAATGCAACCCTGAGAAGCAATAATCCAGAACTAGAATCTGAGAATCATAAGAAAGAAGAAAATAGATACAAAGAATTTTGATATAAGTGGCACAAACACTCAGAATAATTATGTCATCAACCTCAAGTTGTATTGTCATGGTCTCTAATATCATGACAGGAGAAGAAAGTGTGTGTAAGAACAACAGAAATCCATCAAAAGGACATAAAAAGAGACAAATATAATTAGATTGAGTTTACAATTTCATTGATGAAGATATTAGATACTACAGTTAGGAAAAGATATTGACAAATCAAAATTTTGATTACATACCATTTCTCCTTTATTTAAGAACAGCTTAGCAACCTCAATTCCAGCCTAGAAAACAACTGCTACATTAGGTTTGAGCAACTAAAAGTATTAGTTGAATATACTTCGAAGGAAAATATGCTGATCCAAAGGCATGTGCAAATTTTCAGCAAAACAACTAGCTGAAAGGTTCCAGCTTGATAAGCAATCTCCGACACATTATCCACTAGTACAGGAACGAAGGGAAAAAAGAGAAAACTATATGGTTATGATCAGATTTCAGAATTAGAGTACTGATAAGACAGTATAATGTCATTAAGAACTTCAAACTGAACTTCCATAGACCATATCTGTCGATGACATTAGTATCATCAAATTACCTATTTGTTCTCATAAGCATAAATAAGATAAATCACCAACAGTTATCCAGTATCTAGTGCTACAAATTCATATTTTCCTTTAGATTACATAATTAAGCCTTCTTCCTTTTCAGTTTTTGTCAACCATTTCTCTCCAACCACTTTGCCTTCAGCATACTCATCAATTGCCAGTTAGCTATATGTGAAACAATGATGACGTCTTATCTTCAATATGTTGCTAGGAGAGGCTACATTTGTTTTGCCCCCTACTTCAATGAACTAGGTTTTCTGAAATTTCAATCTCCTGACTTTGAACCTGATATACGATTAACCTTAGCCATGTATCCATTATTGTTTTCTCAACCAAAGTTTAGTCAACAAAAACATTTCATTGCAAACTGCTACAAGAAAAACAACTACACTATTAATCTTGAACAAGGAAAATAGATCAAATTTACTGTAAATAAAATTACCACCCCATAAGAGTTAATAATGTTAGATCAATCTTCTTCTTAGCTTATTCAAACAACATACAGAGAATGGATTCTTCTGGGAATTGACACTTATAGTATACTGGAAAATAGTCACTATTACTTTTGTGGATTATTTGGGCTCATTTGTAAGTATTTGTAATGCAGGGGATCTATTTGTAACGTTTCATATCCTTCAGGCGTCTACTTGTAATGTTTCATATCCTTATTATCTGTATAGATATAGGAGGAGGGTTACCTAGGGTTCCACGATAATTATTTCCACCCAACATGATATCCAAGCAAGAAGATGCGGTTCAATTCCTACATGTGTCAAAACGAATCTCATCAATTCATGTGTTGGTGTGTTGGAGGTGGGAGCCAATCAAGTCAAATGCTCCAACCACACATGCAGTGAGAGCGTTAACAATAAATAAATTTGTCCATTTCCTAATAGTATAAATAAATAAATTCATCCATTTCTTAACAGCTTAAGCTTTTGAGATAAGTAGTTAATCAATCAATTTTAATATTTAAATAATTATATCATAGGTAAAGATTTTTAGCACCAGATTAGAAGAGATTACAAAAGAGAATCCTCCTCAAGAGGGGCATACCATGTTATTTCTTTTTCACAATCCTATAAGTATATCTTGTGAAAAGAAATTTCACAGTAGTAAAATCATCAGGTAAAAAGAAACAAGATATTCAAATTATCAGAACCAGTCAAGATAGACTAACTCAATTGATAGTCTGATCCTCCATAAGTTATTCATTTCTTAAAGAATATTTTGTGTGTGGACAAATTAAAAAGTTCAATGCAACAGAAAATGCTAGTAAATGCATAGTTGCAAACTGATTTTATATTTTATTCATGATCATCACATAATATTTCTAAGCTATTGGGTAAAACAAGAATCTGGCATCACTGATCAAATTAGCTACTGTCAACGTGTTTAAATCTTCTGGGAAGAATTCAATCAAGAGGATGGTCCAAATAATGGGAAATGATGCCATGAAGTAAAATCCAAAAAAAAAATATAATATAATAAAAACAGTCTAGATACAGATTGACTTGCTAAATAAATCATTTAACCTGAATAAATCAATTAATCAATAAAAGAGTAGAGAACAGCCATACCTGCACTAGACCACCAAGATTATCCTTAAGGTCCAAAATGAAATATGATGCACCAGCATCTTTGAGTCGTTTTAGTGCTGCATATCAGGAGCAAGATTGTCAAGATCAAGATCCTAACTACCTACGAGGAGGGTTCAATACGTTTAGGGCATGCAGTCTGGGATCCTACAATTAATTAAAATACTTTTAAACTATATTCACATTAATAATTTATCAAAACCCCTAACTTCAGTATATAGTATTAATATGCACAGTAATCTTTATCTAGAAACATGAAGCACCATTAAAAAAATTCACTAACAAAATATGAACAAGGCAACATAATTTTATAAGATGGATGAGATTGGCAAAAGTTAGAAAGAATCATCTAATTAGAGATACAAATAGTCCCATATAAGTGAAAATTTTCTAAAATGGTATACAAAAAAAAAATATTTACTTTCAAAAAAAAGTTCACTTTAAATTGTCGTGAGTGGATGTAAATATTCCATCCAATCAAGCTTGTTGAGATCAATATCCCATAAAGAATGGCGAGGAAGCATAGAACAGATTGTAGGTCCTTGAGTTCCTAGCCTGACTCATATCCTACTTGGGATAAGAATAGGTCAGTTTGGGTTGCAACATCTTAAGATTTTTGAATCACAATCTTGATTACCACAATCAGAAAAACCATACAAATGACAACTCTAACTTGCTGATGCAATTGGGTAAAGCTGGAAGCAAACAAGTGACTCACGGGAATGGATGCATGGGTTCTCAAATTAGCCAGAAGAGAAACTAAATTTGAAAACGGATTGATTTCAAATATTTTTGACTTCTAAAATTTATCAAAAGCATAAATTTAGCACACCTATCACCAAATCTTTCTTTGCCAGGGCATTGAATTCTTTTATGCGTATGTATCCAACTGAGATGTCTCCAGCTTCCAATTTTTCCAGCCGATAGAAAATAGGAGAATGTGCTACAAGCTGCCTCTCAATTTTCATAGACTGGGTGGGACCACAATTTCCATGTTTAACCTGCAAGTAGATCAAGAAAACATGAGTTGATAAATTATATGCTCAAAAACAGGGACTGCAAGAAATAACCTAAAAAGATATGTGCATCGTTTGCACCCAACCTTAATCACAACAAATGTTTCCTGTGGACCTTGTAGCAGGGAGGAAACATCGAATGCTGATTTCCCTCTAACATCTACACCATTAACTGACAAGAGCTCATCCCCCTTTAGAGGAAAAAAAGGAATTAATGTGCTTGAAATACTGAACAATAGGAAATGGACGCCTATCACCTCCAAATTGAATTAACTTGAAGCTTTGAAAGGTGATGAAAATCATTGGAAAGTATTTCTTGTGAGATAAGTAACAATAATTTAGTGGAGGCATAGACAAGGGAAAAAAAGGACCAAACAGCTGAGCATCACAGAGAATATGACAAAAACTTTAGTATATGATTAAATGCCTGCACAGAGTATTCTCTGCATATGAGCACAGATTGAGCAATCATGTATGCTTTCTATCTTATTTTAAGAATTCAGTCCAATGGATGACCTTCTTGTATAAAGTATCAATTCCTATACCTGTAAATACTACCATACAAATAATCTCTTATGAGGACATAATTTGTAGTGATGAACAATTATTCTTGAATAAAATTAGAAGCATTATCAAGTAGAAATAAAATCAAGATTACACATTAAATATACTTCCAAAAAATCACCCTTAGAATGGAAAGATAAGATGAAAAGAAGACGCATCAAAAGATCATAGTACTTGGGTGCATGAGATATGTAAACGGCAGTTCAAATTCCAACAGATTTATGTGGAAGTGTACTCTTAAGAAAACATCTGGAAGAAGCTCTACTCTGCAACTCAAACAAGAATACACACACATATATATATATACAAATAAGAGAAAGACCAAAGAAGATTTGATTAGCAATGATAGAATAGGAAAAAATTTATTTAGTAGTAGGGGATAAAACTCAATGATGTAGAAAAATCCATATATCCGATCATATCTAGTGGGATAAGAGTTGATTGTTATTGTATATAAACTCACTCAGTAGGGAAACACTATACACACCCACGGAAAGCAACTATGTGAATTGGCCCAAGCCTGCAAGTATATATAATAGATATATAAACGAAATACACTAAAAAGATACAGGCAAAATGTAAACCGCACTGAATAGAGTCATATCATGTTGATCCTTCCGCATCAAGCACAAGAAAGAATTAATTGAAAACATAGAAAATTAGGATGAGGCCTACGGTATAATCAAATGACAATGATTGAAAGTGAATCATGTTTGACCACAGAAACTTTGTAGTTCCTTTTCTAGGGTATGCTTCTGTTATTATCAATGAAATAGGTAATTTCAACACTCAACCTCTCTTGGCATGGCATTTTATACAAAAGCAAAAGATCCTTAAAAATGTATGCAGCAGGATTAAGATGTCAGGAATATTTGTATTTAAAATGCATAAATAGAATTTAATTGTCACCTGTCTCACTCCAGCAGAATAAGCAGGACCATCTAGTATAATGCCCAACACTTTCAGTTTCACATTACCATTCTCATCAGGGACTTCCCTGAGATTTATTCCAATCCCAGTAATATCATACTTGGCCATCTTTGAGAACTTTCAATGAGGACAAGAGCACCATGCCAACAAACATGAAAATTGCAAACCTTGTCATTATACACAGCAATAAAAAATTGTCACTAGTTAGCTAAAAGGAAGTGGAATACAAATTGATAAAAGAAATCAGATAATTCACTCCAATCACATAATATTTCATTTGAAAATAATTTCGCAAGACTAAAGAAAAGGCGTGAAATATAATTCAGCTAATGATAATAGAAGAGTTGAAGAAAAATAAAATAGAGAATGTATGAGTAAATTTACATAGAAAGCTTCTTTTCAGTTAATGACGAAGGATCAAAAAGTGACAAAAAAACAAGTATCCTTCCATTGACCAAGAACTGTATAAGTTAGCAAGTTTGTGATTGGCACTGAACTAGGAACTTACAAAGTCATGCCGAGTTTGATCTTACACATCTGATTGGAGAGATAATTAGTCATTCAAGAGAACACAACAGACTAGATTCACTTGACTAGCTCTCAATATTTGTTTCAATCTTGATAACTAAGAGGTTAATGATTTAGGCATTCAATGATTCTTAGGATCATAATTTATTTATGATAAATTAGGGACCAGTCACCAAAGGAATTTTTCTTAATTACTCAAATAACACATGGAATGATAATGAAATTTTAAATACCACATTAAATTGTAAGGGAAACTCACATTGTAATACTTACTTCTGTTGGGGAGAGAAACCGAGTATACGGGTCCCCCAAGGTAGCCAACATTTTCTTGATGATATCATGAGCTCTAGATCTTGTTTGTATTCTGCTACTAAGGAAGTCTTGCTTCTTTTGCTAAACAATAAAAAAGTTAAGAAAATAAGGATGAGTGAAATGATTGTGCTGGTTTAAAATGCAAGCAATATAAATGATCTAGTACTTAATTAACAAATGTTAGCGAGCATCAAACTAGGTCATCTACAAATAAAGCAACCGAGCCATAGTGCCAACAGGTGGATAGTGGGCGCAGGTCAAATTCAAGAAAACCCGACTCTAGTGGTTGGATTTAGTCAGATAAAAGAATTCGAACTCAAATTCAATATATACCAAAAAAAACAATTGAAAAACATGTGTGGTTCAGTTCAGATTTTGGGTTTTCATAGTATATTGAGTGTGTATGTGTGTGCACAAGTGCCATAGTGTATGATATATGACAATAGATATATATTGTATATCATATAATCATAACTTGGGCAAAGTTCAAGTTTTTCAGGTTTTATATACATACACAAAAACCCAAATCAAACTTGACTTTTTTAAAATATTAATCTGAAACAAAACTCACAAAATGCCTATTGTTGGATTGGGTCACTTGGGTTCCATTTTCCAGATGAAGAAGTATATGTCAGATAATTTGCTCAACTCCAGTCAGTTCCAAGACTCACCATCTTAGATGTTGGCTAGTGCCAAACTGCAACAGAAACAGGGTTGCTCTCTTGGCAATACAAAAATCAAAAGATCCATCAAACCACGGAGATAAGGAGGTTGTTAGAGAGGAGAATGGGAAGCATCTAGCTTAAACTCATAACAATCGTTTGTTAGTCATCATCGTCAAATTGTGTTTGCTCCAACTATTTAGAGTTTGGCTACATCAAACTTTTGGACTTCCAACCGAAAAACATTTCTCGGTGATTCCCAATCAAATATGCACATAGAGAACTGATGTTCAAATACTTGGTATCTTGATGTTCCTTTTCATTTTTCAGGAAAAAAAACTTGTGAACAGTGATACCATAGTTAAATCGGAATGATGCTAGTGTGTTGGGTTTTGGATTGATTCATTGTGTTGGTGCAATTGGCCTTAGGCCAAGGTTGACCAAGTTCAAATTGAGCTCGAGTTGAGTTTTGATGTTTGGCAATATGACAATAGTTGAATGATACGTGGAGGATGGTATGAGACATCCGAGGTTGTGAGATGAAGAGTATTGAAGAGGAAAATTATTGGTGTAATCATCATTGGATCGGGTTGCCAATGATAAATGGAGGGTTCGATAGAAGATGTTTGAGTGAGAAATTAAGTAGGTCAAGGTTGACAAAATACTTGACAAGTGGAAAAATATAAGTGAGTATCGGACACTTGGTGATCAGAAATCCAACAGGACGTTGACATGTGAGATATCTAAGTGGGTCAAAAAGGATTGGATATTAGTGATAGAAAGTCTAACAGGACATTAGCAAGTGAGATATCCAAGTGAGTCAGAAGGATCGAACAATTAGCGGTCGAAAATCCAACAGAGCATTGACAAGTGAGAAGTCCAGGTAGGTCAAGGTTATCTAAACACTTAGCATGAGATGGAAAGTCTTTACTGGTCAAATTTGAGTGGATGTTAGGCACGAGAGAAAAAGTACAAACAAATCAAGGAAGCCCGAATGTTTGATGTCGAGGAAGTCCTGGCAAGTCAAGGTAACTGAATACTAGGCAGGTGAAGACCCGATGGGTTAAGGTTGCTAAATGCTAGACGAGAAAAGCGCTGGTAGATTAAAGTCAACCTGCTACTAGGTGAAGCGAGAATTATCTCAAGATAGGACTAAAACTGATATATCAGTTGATTGATAGGGTATATCAATTGATTAATGAATCCTAAACCCTAATTTTAAGGGTTTAGAAGAGTTTAGTTCAAGTGTGAACAATTGACTGTTAGAGTTTACCAATCGACTAGTGTTACTATAGCAGAACACAAATTTTTTTATAGTCAACTGATAAAGATGATTAGTCGACTGGGATTACTATAGTAGGGCATAGAATGTTTAGAAGTTGATTGATGGACTGAGGCAGTCAATTGATGCACTGTAGCACACAGAATCTGATGTGAATCAAGCCGTTAAATTGACAAGTCAAAGTAATAGTCGAATCTATAGGGAACCAATCAACTAATGTATAAGACGAGTC